>JARJLU010012841.1:0-10000 GCA_030272975.1 Sparidentex hasta | reverse complement strand
ACACACACACACACACACGCTGTCACACTTACATGTATAGCATGCATATTTTTTTTGTTTTCTAAATCAAAGCCTGTGCACATGTACAGTTGTGAATTTAGGCGCATTGTGTGTTTTCAGATAAAAAGAAGGACAGCAACAAGCTGCCACTCGGATGACTGCTATTTGTTTATTTATTTATTTATTTGCTGGAGGACATATTTTTTCCCTGGGGGATTTTACATCACTCTATAAGGTGTAGGGGCCTATCCAGGTTGGTGGCAGAGAGCCAAACTCGAGCTTTATCTCGGCCAAAACACGAGTCTCAATCAGTGTAATAACACCGACAGCAGATCTCGACAGAACGCTCGGGAGATTTGGGAGAAGTTCGCCCGCTGAGGCTCCTGGACTCTGAGCACAACCCTATGTCATCACGGCGTTGTTATGGTTGGACAGTACATCCGGACAGATCTGATTTCTCTCCAGGCAGAGCTCACAGCCGAGCACACGCAGTAAACCGACGTGTAAAAACCAATAACCCTGACACATGTGAGCCATGTGCACGGGCTCGTGGATATATAAACCGAGCCTTCTTTTTTTTTTTTTTTTTTGCGTAAACGTCTTACGACGGAGGATAATTACATTTACGCGTGTACCAGCGCTGTCCTGCATGTACGTAAGCACGTTTTTTTTGGGGGTTTACAAATGATATACCCTAATCCCCTCACGCCTACTGCATGCGTCTCAGCGAGTCGAAAAAAAAGTTTATGTTTAAGAGAGGGAACGAAACACTCTCTGCGTGCGAATTGCGTCACCGAGAAAACAACTTATTTTTCCTCGCTTCTGTGCGCAATTACGCGCGTTCGCTCTGCCCGTCCGCTTTTTTTTTTTTTTTTTTTTTAAGAATGCGAGCAAGCAAGACGAGGTCAATATTTTTCACACTGCGGTATGCATGTTTGACACAATTAGGCGCACTGACCTGTGTGAGTCCTCTTGTGAATCTTTAAATTCTCCGATCGCGCGAACACTTTCCCACAGCCCGGGAAGGGACACGGGAAGGGCTTCTCTCCCGTATGAACTCGGATGTGGTTTATCAGTTTGTACTTCGCTTTAAAAGCCTTTCCTTCCCGCGGACATTCCTCCCAAAAACAGACGTGGTTGCTCTGCTCCGGTCCACCGACGTGCTCCACCGTGACGTGGTTGACCAGCTCGTGCATGGTGCTGTAAGTTTTCGAGCAGGGCTTTTTCTGGTTTTGCTCCTGGTCAATCCACTTGCAGATGAGTTCTTGCTTGATGGGCTGCCGCATGTATCTTAAAAACGCCCCCGCCGCTCCGTGAGGAGCAGAAGCGATGTTCACATTGAGGTTCATGGAGTTGTAGCTGTGGAGAGAAGAGGGTCCATAGTGCTCTGGCCTGTGCCCGAAGTGCTCTGGCCTGCCGTAGATGTCCCCCGGTATACCCAGGCGCATCTGCCCGTTGAGGGCATGGTGGTGGGCACCTGGGGACGCCTGGTCGTGAAGTCCAGTGAAAAGTGAATGGGCCCCACTTTCCGTGTGCCCATAAGCACCTGTTGGGGAGATGAACATGCCATGGTGATGAGGGGAGGAGGCGGAACTATGCTGGTCGCCAAGTGCATGCATAGCAGAGGCTGAGAGTTCTCTCCTGAGGATGAAGTCCCTGCTGCTTGAGTAGCCTGAGTGGGGGTGAGCCACGGGGAAACCAACTGTGGTCTGAGCAGAAGTGAAAGATGCCGCGGTCTGGGCTTCGGGATGGCTCTGAATGTGCTGAGATGGGCTAAGTTTGAGAGCATTTGTCTGTGCCATGTGCTCTGGTCCAAATGGAGTGAGTGCCACTCCGGGGTCGTTGCCCAGCTCCCCAGGGTGGAGGTGGGCATGGTGGGAGAGAGGGTGATGCCCCCCTAGCCCCGGGAAGCCTGTCATATTCTGATGAGGAAGGGGTTGAGTCGCTGCCAAATCCGCTAATCTTATCGCCGGATTCCTCTTGCTTAAAGGGGGTTCCATAACTACACTGACAAGTCCATCCGCACTCACCGCAATTGTTTTTCCACCACACACCGCTCTCTAAAACATTAGGAAAATATGTATATAAGGGGTCTATAAGTTCTTTTGTCCGGCTTCTAACTCTGCTTGCTCCTTTTCCCACTCTGTCCTCAAGCGATTGGCAGAACATACAACAGTTGGAGGACACAGTGGGGAATACAGTTTAGAAATGGCACTGCGGGTATTGGACGGATTTCGGTGACTGGCAGTTAGGAGAACGAAGCGATTGGCTGTCGTTCAGCGCAGGGGCTCAGCAGGGTTCCGCCCCCTCACTCTCTTTATCGCTGTTGACTCCAAAAAGTTGTACTCACAAAGTTACCAGCGGATCTGTTTGTGTGGCTTTTTCTGTTTACCGGTGCCGGCGCATGTGGATGACCGAAATGTGTTTTCTGTTCACTCGATGAGCGCGGCCGTGTTTCTTCTTTTTATTTATTTTTTTATTTTTTTATGTTCGGCGCGGTTTGTCCGAGTTGTGTTACTATTTGATTTTGATGTCGCCATTGAAAAAAAAAAAAAAAAAAAAAAAAAAGCACGCTGCTGGTGGGTGGATGGATGTGAGTAGTGTATGAGATGTGAGCATAGTATAGATTTGTACAAAATACATGAATAAATAAATAACGATAATGAATGAAAAATAAATAATTAAAAGTGATTGTTTTGTGTTAACCATAAAAAAATGGAAACTATGACACAACATGATCTGCCAGGAAAATGAATAAATAGAAAAAAAAAAAAAAGAAGAAAAAGGTGCACCTGTGCAATGGCTTTGCAAAAATCCACAAAAAAACAATTTTAACAGAAAAATGTAGAAATAATAAAAACAGAAAATAATCAGTAAGATATAAACACCTAGCTTTGCATCCGGCTTGCTGGTGCTCTTTTCCAGGTGCTGTGTATTTTAACCCTATTCTTCCCGCAGCACATGTTACTCACTTATCAAAATAACAGGATTCATTTCTCCTTGAATGTTAACAGTCTTACTGCATTTCCATTTTTACAGCAGGGTTAGGGGTTTTTTTTTTGGGAGGGAGTTTAAGGCTGGCATCCAAATCCTTTTCATAGTGAAGTCAGGAAAAGCAAATAGAATAAAGTGTCTTATGTGTTCGGATATTTTTCATAAATCGTTCATAAAAAAAACCCCAAAACATAAAAAAATCCCTATTAAAATAATTCGTCCTGCCTTAAATGCATTAACAGCATCAATCAGCTAAGTCAACAGTGACCCACCGTGTTGTTCCAGTGAATGTCATGACCTGTATGAAAGGTCTCATGTATGTTTTTTTAATTAATTAATTAATTTTATTTGTTTTAGTTTTTTTTTTTTTTTAACCTCCAAACGCGTCAGCTGACTATTATTTAATTCTCGTTATAATTGAGCCTGTCAGACTCGCGTTCGTCTGTATCCAGGTTCAGTATGACGGATCACGCCACTCCAACAGTCCCTCCTGACAGCAGGACGCGCATCTGTCATTGATACGTCTCAATCCAGACACCTTTCCGATCGATCTGTGATAGCATGGCGTCGAATCTGCGAATCAGCAATCCCTTAAAAAAGTTTCCCCTGAAAAAAAAAAGAAAAGAAAAAAAAAAACTTCAGACATGTAAATCAACACCACATTTGCCCCACTGATGAACATGTGTTAGCCTGTAATTGATTTCCATCGTGTTAGAGAGGGAAGGCTTTACATGTTATGGGCCTGTTGCACGTGCTGCTCTGTTGAAACTGATTTATGAACTTGGTGGTCAGCAGCCGAAACGTGGCTTTGGATTCAGGTTTTCGTGTCCAAACTTCTCAAATTGACAGGTAACGCGCTGCAGTCTCACAATATATATATACATATATAAAAAACAACGACAAAACAAATAAAAATGTGTGAAATTACAGTTGGACCTTGCGGTTTCGCAGGTCTTTTATACTGGTGCTGACATCAATAATCCTGCCTATTTATTGCTTATTAACAGTTGCACGTGTTTTCATTTTATTTTCACCATCCATCACTCGGTGTCATATTTTTATTTTGTTTTAAATCCGAATTAAAAAAGTTACTAAAATACAATTCGGCCATGACCACACGTGTGTGTGTGTGTCTGTGTGTCTCTGTGTGTGTGTGTGTGTGTGTGTGTGTTCAACCGCTGTCTCGGGTATTTTGTTAAATAAATAAAATATGCTCAGCTCCAATGGGAGCTCCTGGAAGCCCATAAAAAAGCCCAGAGGAGCAGTGGGTGCATTGTTTATGATTTCTTTAAGGGCCCCTGTTTCATGCACATTCAGTTGAAACACCACATTAAAGGAGATCTAATCCATAGGAAAATTAGCAAGAACAAGAATCTTATTTTTGATGGTGGGGGGCGTGGTTGGGGGGGATAATTTGTGAATGCCTTGCACGTTCAATTTTTGCCAAACACACACTGCACGTCTTGGTCTTTGCCGAGTTGGTGTGTTTCCCCCCCCGTCACATTTATCACATTTTACGTCAAATTAATGTAATTTACTATACATGGCGCGTCTAAATCAGAGGGAAACTTCTTGAAGGAATGGGTTAATAATTTATTGAATATAGCTTCCATATTACCCAGAGCTGTCGATGCCTCAGACGGAAGAGGGGGACATGTTACACCTCTCTCTCTCTCTCTCTTCTCTCTCTCTCTCTCTCTCTCTCCCCCTCTTGTCTCCCCCCCCCCTCCCCTCTCTCTCCTCTCCTCTCCTCTCCTCTCCTCTCCTCTCTCTTTAAAACAAAGACGCTTTGTCATAAACAGGGTTATTTTACCAAAAGGAGTCAAGAGGGCAACACATGTGGTCTTAACGGGTCACAGGTCAAACATCCATGAAACACAAGGTCACGGAAGCCACACTAGTAACCTTCCAGTGTGTCAACATATTGATATTGTCAGATAACAGAGAGGAGAAATGCGCCTTTGGCCCCCGTCCATTGTGACGACGCAAGGGCCGTGAGAGTGATCAAGTGTGATCAGGACCACTGACTTTATCGATACGCTTTTTTTTTGCCTCAGACTTTTTGACTTAAGAGTGTTTCATTTGATTTATATTTTATAAAAAAAAAAAAATCTCAGGCCACGTCCTCAGCGTGTATCACTGGTCCTAAAACCTGTTGAAATACTGGTCTTTGGGGGATTTTCAATAGGCTAGACCCCCTTTCTTCTCCCAGGCAGAAGGGAGAATCCGCAGCCATGTGCCTCTCTACCCGATAGATTTTTTTTTTCTTACCCCCCTCTTTTTTAAATTTTCTTTCTCCTTTCCCTTCTATCTGGGGAAGGGTTTTTTTTTTGTGGTTTTCCACAGAAATAAAGAACTTCTTATAGGGGTCGGCAGACGTGACTTTGAACTTGGATCAGCTCCTGCGTTTCCTGCGGTGCGGGTTGAAATAGACTTGGAAGAATGGCGCACACAACGCCCAGCCTGTCCCACTCTGAGCTAAGAGAGAAACACAATTAAAGAAAAAAAAAAAAAAGAAAAAAAAAAGTTTTTAAACGTTTCCCTCGCCTTCACCGTTGTTTGTCGCGTAGAGAGCACTGGAGGGCTGAGGCAGGCACAGCGAAGCGTGGTGCAGGAGCGGGAGGACTGGTGGGATCCTAGTGTGGTGAAAACGTAAGTAAACTTCCTTTGACTTGGACGTGAATGAGCAGCTGTGGTGCTTGGACTGTATGTCCCACATTTGCGCGCAGATTCAGTGCATCGCTTATGATGGAAAGTTGCCAGAAGAGGAAGCGAATCTTTCTTTTAGAAAAAAAAAAAAAAAACAAACCAAAAAAACCAAACCAAAACCACTTTCATCTGTCAGGTATATGTGTTGGTGCCGGTGTGGGAACACACACACACACACACACACACACACACACACACAAAAACAAGAAATGAAATCTCATGAAGAAAGTGTTGCGGTGGATGGAGTGTCTGAGTGTCAGCCTGCAGCCTGTTGTTTGCTTGTGAGCTTAAAAAAAAGAAAACAAACAAAAAAAATCAAACATTAGACGGAGCCATGCGCACAGACAGCACCATTACATCTCCACTCAGTGTCTGACTCATTTGCTAGAACTCTCTCTCTCGTTGTGGGTCCGGCACAGACTCGACCTCACCGGGTCACTAATGGGTAACTCGGATCTGAGCGCAGTTCACCACCATAACATGTCACTTAATTGCTGTGGTGAATGTGAGAACCACCGAGGAGGCAGAACCAGAGACATGTGGAACCATTAAAAAAAAAGAAAAAAAAGAAAAAAAGGGAACCAACAACAAGCACCGGCGGTTGCCAGTGTGAGCACTGGAGCACCACTACAGGCCCAGTTGTGGTTCCACAACCAGTGAGAAACCGCTGGACTCCGTATGGAGCCACGAATGCTTTTTCAGCTGTGAGGGGGGGAAACTGAAGTGGCGAGTCAGTTTCGTCACATTTGAACGATTTTAAACTTAATAATAGATTATTAACACACATCAGCAATTAAGATGTGCTCAGACAGGCTGCAACAATTTATTACACAATGGTCTCATACCTAAAAAAAACGAATAATGAATTAAAAAAGGGGAGGTGTTACAACAACACACTGAGTTAAATCTAAAAAAAAGAAATATTAGCACATCAGCTCCTGATAAGCGTGATTTTAATTTCGCTTGTTAAAGGGGCTGAACGCAGTCTCGGTGTTTTAATTTACTATTGACTTTAGGGGTCCATAAATCATGTGACATGCAAACGGTGTGTGAAGCTTTAAAGTGGAGATGCTTGAAAATAATGTCTGTCTGCAGCTGAAGCCTGCTGGCGATGCGCACTGCACGTCTCTCACTCGTTTTTGAGACACGGTGGTGGTTAATCCACAGCTATATATTTAATCGCACGGCTCTGTGTAGGTGGTTCAAAGCAGCGTGCTCAATTCATTTATATATTTCTTTTAATTTGTTTTTGACTTCCCAAATTTAAAAATACTGAGAGTTGTTGCATAACCCCACATTTAAACCCAGCGAATAACCAACTCCCTGACCCACCACTCTGATTTAACTTTTTTTCCCCCCCACCTCCATATAAACATTTTACGCGCAGCTCGGATCTTGTCATTCACCACCAAACGCCACATTTGTGTCTTTTAAAACGCACCACAGCCCTGCGCTCACGCCACGCAAAACAACAACAACAAAAAAACACACGCTCGCTCCTATCTCCCTAGTCGTGATCCTTCTCGCTCCGTATATACACCCCCCCTCTCCAAAAAAAAAAAATCTTCTCCTAAAAGTAGGCGGTAATTATTAGTGGAAAATGGCGTTGCGCTATTAAGTCGCCCGAGCGCTACCTGCCATTGGAGGGGCACCTGGGATTGATGAGGCGCGGTGGCCAATGAGACGGCGAGGAATGAATGAACGGGCTCCAGTTAAAGGGGGCGGAAGAAGAGGTAGAGCCAGTCCACGGAGAAACAGGGACCCTCCGCGATAAACACAGACGAGCCAGAGAAATAAATACATACCCACTCGGAGCAGCGTTTTTTGAGATGCTCCGACTTACCCTCGCCCTGTGTAACGCAGAGGACACCCAGTAAGATAATTATTTAATTCTTCGAGTGCAATTTTTTTTTTCTCTTCTGAACATTTCAGCCCAACTGTCGCGGTCGAGAGAAGAGGACGCGAGGAAAAAAAAACAACTCTTCGTTACGTTTGGATTTTTTTTTTTTTTTTTTAAAGTTAACTAGAAGTAAAATTCAGCCGAGCTGATTTTTTTTCTCCCTTCTTTTTCTTTTTCCTCTCCTTCCTCATGAGCGGAGCAGCGTTTCTGACACACGCCTGATGATATGGTGTTTCCAAAGGCTGGAAGTTGAATCGACATTCGAATTTGGTTCTTTAACTTATTCGCTGTAAGACACGAGCCCTGCGCTGATTTAAACAGAAACCGTTTTTTTTTTTTTTCCCCCTTCTTCTTTCCCACCCCTTCTCCTTCCTGACTGAAACCATGCTACTGGATGCTGGTCACCAGTTCCCCGGACTGGGAGTGGGGTCGTTTGCCCGGCATCACTCGGCGAGCGACATGCAGGAGAGAGACTTGAGTTTGGCACAGAATAGCTTTGTAGACTCCGCACACATGGGTGCGTTTAAGCTGAACCATGATCTCTCTCCGGGACAGAGCTCTGCCTTCACCACCCAGGCGCCGGGCTACCCCGCTGCGGCGCTGGGGGCTCACGCTGCCCATGTCACGTCGTATGCGAGCTCTCCTTTCAACTCCACCAGGGACTTTCTCTTTCGCAGCCGAGGCTTCGGAGAATCCTCTCCGGCGAGCGGCCAACATGCTATTTTTGGCCCCACGGCGGGATCCCTCCATCACTCCCACACAGACACTCAAGGCCACATTCTGTTCCCCGGGATCCACGACCAGCACGGGTCCCACGGGTCCCCGAACGTCCTGAACGGCCAGATGAGGCTCGGACTACCCGGAGAAGTTTTTGGACGCTCCGACCAGTACCACCAGGTTTCCAGCCCGCGGACCGACCCGTACTCGGCGGCGCAGCTGCACAACCAGTACGGCTCCATGAATATGAACATGGGGATGAACATGGCAGCCCACCACCACCCCGGTGCCTTTTTCCGCTACATGAGGCAGCAGTGCATCAAGCAGGAGCTCATCTGCAAGTGGATCGACCCCGAGCAGCTCAGCAACCCCAAGAAGTGCTGCAACAAAACTTTTAGCACCATGCACGAGTTGGTCACGCACGTCTCCGTGGAGCACGTCGGCGGACCGGAGCAGACGAACCACGTCTGTTTCTGGGAGGACTGCGGCCGGGAGAGCAAACCGTTCAAGGCGAAATACAAACTGGTGAACCACATTCGGGTGCACACCGGGGAGAAGCCTTTCCCCTGCCCGTTCCCCGGCTGCGGAAAGGTCTTCGCACGGTCGGAAAACTTGAAGATACACAAGAGAACGCACACAGGTAATTATCACAACCCACCGAAGTTCACTGCATTGATTTATTTATTTCTAATTCAAGCGGCGTGCCTGGTATTATAATTGCTGAGTGTGTGTGTGACCAGGCGGCCATGTGCATTTATTTTCGCCGTTTATAAATCAGCGCCCTGCCAAAACAACAGGCGAAGATCTAATTATCCGCGGCTATTTCGGGCTCTTAAAGTAGATAGTATCTGTAGAAACGGTCAAAGTAGATTTAGAACCAAATCCAGGAAAGACATGGGGATGGGTTTAGCGGAGCCATTCTTCTGTTACACGGGGCCGGATCGGAACAATTCTTTCTGGCGTTAAAACAAAAAAAAGAAGAAACATTTTCCAAACGCACAGAAAACAAATTGAACCGGGCCTGTCGGCGTTTTTTTATTTTTTTATTTTTTCATTATTAGTATTCGGGGCTGAACTTTAAAATGGGTCAAAGGGGACAGTTGGAGGCGCGTTGCGTGCCTCGCAGAGTAACCAGGCTGCTAGTAAATCATATCAATTGGTTGTTCTCGGTGCTGCGCTTTTATGGCTCACACTATTCCCCCCTTTTCCTATGGATTTTCCACAGTCCTACTTTGGCTTTAGATAATTTATTTCTACTTAATTCCCGATCGATTTGTAATTCCTGTTTGTTTTAGGAGTTGTGTGTGTGTGTGTTATGTGGTTCGGGTTTAGCCGTGCCCAGCAGCAGCAGCAGCAGTAGTAGTAGTAGTAGTACTGTTTATGCGTAAGGAATGCCTTTTGTTTTCTCATGCGTCCCCTTTGATAGGAGCTTAAGGTGCTAGACGGGGCCATTACCAGCCTTTCACATTTGGACTTATTTTCTTGGGGAATGCATTATGGTGCCGTGCCATGAAATTGGTCAGGTGCTAATTAGATTTTTATTGTCTCTCAGCAAATGGTGCGCCTTCTGCAGGCCTACTGAGGACGGCCTCGTCCCCCCCCCGCTCCCCCCTCCCCGTCTCCCACCCCCTTCCAAATCACTATGCGCATTATTTAGGCTAAATAAGATGTAAGCGACCT
>JARJLU010012840.1:0-12494 GCA_030272975.1 Sparidentex hasta | reverse complement strand
AGGAGAGGAGGAGAGAGGAGAGGAGGAGAGAGGAGAGGAGGAGAGAGGAGAGGAGAGGAGGAGAGAGGAGAGGAGAGAGGAGAGGAGGGGAGGAGGAAACAGAGGACAGAAAGAGAGAGAGAGAGGGTCATGTTTGAAGCTGATTGGCTGCTTCCTGCTCAGAAATCCTTTCAAAATAAATCCCCTGAAGCGTCTCGTGTCCACAGAGGTGAAGACAAACATCAGAGGGATTTCACAGCTGACAGGATCAGAACCATCAGAACCAAGTGGAAGAACCACAGAACCATTGAAAATCTGCCTCCTGTATGCTGGATTCTGATGGTCTCACACGCACACACACACACGCACACACACACACACATACGCACACACACACGCACGCACACACGCACACACACACACACACACACGCACACACACACATACGCACACACACACACACACACACACTCCCAGAATAAAACAGAGTTGAGTTTTATAAAACGTGTTTAAAGCTTCATGTTTCATCATCGTTCTCACTTTTCTTTCTTCAGTTGATGAAAATTAATTTCTAGCAGTTTTACTGAAACTAACAACAGCGACATCATCACGGCGTCCAGGTGTGACGGACGTCCACCATCTTGTGGAATTCACGACCTCCTGTGGACTTTTCCTGAGGATTCTTTAGAACTGAGCCTGGAAGTTATATTTTCAGTAGATGGTAAATTAATACAAGTTTTATTAAAGTGACGTGACGCTGTTGCCTAGCAACAGTATTCTAATGATTTGACCACAACGTAAAACTTATCGTGTACACAACTTGACATGTGACCACGACTCCACTGACAGGTAGCTGGAAACAACAACGACAACAACAACAGAGGGAAAGAATGACAGAGCAGATGAAGGAGTTGATCTCAGCTCTGTGATCTGATCTGATCTACTGATCTCTGTATGTTCCGTACGTGTCACTGCTGGTTTTAACAACATCCGTCTTTAACCTTCGCGTCAGGTTTGTTCTCCTGCAGGGATCAATAACGCTTCACTGAATCTTTGCTGTATTTGAGGAAGCCTTTCAACAGAGTGGAGGAGTCTGCTGATCTCCACTGTCCCCAAACAGACCCGATCCAGCTGAGCTCTGATTGGACACCGTAGACGCTGACTGTCCTGTTAACGAGCAGCCTGACGAGCCTTTAATGACATGATGTGATCAGAGAGCAGGAGAGGAGAGAGGAGGAGCTGCTCACCGTGATGATGGCCTTCCCCACCGTGCCTCCAGGTCTCAGCAGAGCTTTGGACAGTTTCCTCTGAGAGATGATCTGGAAACACACACACACACATTATATCACAACAGAGCTGCAGGTGAACAGGTGAACAGGTGAGCACACTTTAGGATGTCACATTACAATGATCTCCAGGTTCTCAGGGTCTCAGCTCAGCGTGTGTTTGTGAAGCAGTTTCTGTTTTCTGGCTGTGATGGAGCTCAAACCTGCAGCGTCAGCAGGAAGCTGTTGGACTGAAGCCCCGCCCCCCTCGCTGCTCCCCTCTGCCAGTATTTTCTCAGGGTTTCTGAGTGTTTCCTCCGTCGCTCTGTCAGCCATCTGGCCGGTGGAGGAGCTGGCAGCCGAAGCGAGCGACGCTGCTGGCAGAGAGCGAGAGGAGGAGATGAAGACGAGGAGGAAGAGGAGGTTTCCAGCCGTCATCTGAGCCGATTGTTTCATCGCAGATTTCGCTCCTCGTCTTCTGCTCAGCGTGTTAAAACTCGTCCAGCACAGTTTGACAGTCGGCAGGAAATCCTGGTTTACAGACTTTAGCGTGAGTTCAGAACGAGCCGGCAGCAGATGGAGAATCTGTGTTTGTTTCCTCCTCGCGGCTCAGCGGCAGCTTCCACAGAACAAATCTGTGTGGACATTTATCTCCTCTTCTTATTCTATTAATCAGACGTCTGAAACAAAACGATTCTGTTGATTCACTCTGTGAGTCAGAAACACAGGAACCAAACAGGTCCGACTTCAATTCTGCTCAAAAATGTTCCTCATGTTCAAACACAAACCAGCAGCAACTGGTTCTCCTGACAGGTTCTGATTCTCATCGTCCCACTGCCTCCATTAACACCCATCAGTGAGTCATGAACACACACACACACACACACACACACACACACGGAGGATTAATCCACCGCTGAAAATAGTCCCGACTAATATTTCCTCCTGATTGTTTTCTGGTTCTGATCCACACGTTCATTTGTTCATCGTTTCACTTTGTGTTGCTCATTTTCACGCTCTAAGTGATGCATGATTAGGGGTGGAGCCTCTTTGAGTGACAGCCCAACACTTCACCTCTCGTCGTGTTTGTAGAATTTTTCATCCAGATTTCAGAACCCAACCTGTGTTTCTGTGTGTTGACTGGCCTCACAGAGCCGAGGTTCTGTTGGTGTTGCCTGCCGGAGAGCTGAGGAGGAATCAGCTGCTGATCAAACTTCACACGGTCACGTTCTGTAGTTCTGCCTGCTGAATGGAGGGAAATGTAGTTCACACACGTGTGCAGTCTGTTGCTAACGTAGATAACACTGATAACTTGTTAGCATTAGCTAACTTGGTAGCTTTCGGCTCGGTGGTCTTGTTTCAGTAACCAGCTTCAGCTCCACCCACGCTCCACCTCAGCTGCGAGTGAGATGGAGTCAAGATGACGACAGCTGGTTCCGCCCGCTTCGAGCTTCGACTCAGGTGTTCAGAGAGTCTGCCTCATCCACAGCCCACCGGACCGAACCACCAGCTAACTCACCAGCACACTGAAGAACCTTCTCCCTTCATGGACCAGCGATGCTAACATAGCATAGCAACAGACCCGGGTCACACAGGACTGTTGGACTTTGGTCACTGGACGTGTTCTGATCTGGTTTCTTCACTGAGCTTTGTTGTTGTGATGTCATTTCATAGACAGGTTAGCAACGCTGCTAAGCTAATGTTAGCTTAGCTCCATGCACAGACTCATAGAGCTGCAGTTACATAACTACTCACACGCTGACTGTCCTCCGTTACAATCAGCTCGGCAACATTGTTGTTTATGTTTGATTGGTAATGAGTGCGAATGACTCAGACTCTTTATCGCCATGGCAACCTTCTTTCAGTCTTCTGCCCTCATTTATGAGTCAGTCTTCATCTTTTTCACCCAAAATCTCTCATTCAGGAAACTTTAAAGACCTGAAATCTGTTGACTGATTTTTATACCAGAAGTCAGATGAGAGAATCATAAACATTCGTGTTTAAAGCTTCAGGACTTTAACGTGTAACTGAACAGACGAGTTCCCACAGAATCATTTTCTATTAATCTGTGAATTTTTTTCAGGATTAATCAAACGGTCGTTTCTTGTTTTGTCCTCGACCTAAAGATCTTCAGTTTACTGTCACATTTAACGAGCTGATATCAGACAATTATTAAAATGACTCACACAGATTATTGTATTACAGAAATACTTCAGGAGCTGAAGAAGACCAAAGTTCAACTCCACAAGCAGCTCTGAAGGACACCATCAAGTCTGCAGCACCATGAGGTGTCCAGGTGAGTTCAGGTGTGTGCAGGTGTGTCCAGGTGAGTTCAGGTGAGTTCAGGTGAGTTCAGGTGAGTCCAGGTGTGTGCAGGTGAGTTCAGGTGAGTTCAGGTGTGTGCAGGTGTGTGCAAGTGAGTTCAGGTGTGTGCAGGTGTGTACAGGTGAGTTCAGGTGAGTTCAGGTGAGTTCAGGTGTGTGCAGGTGTGTACAGGTGAGTTCAGGTGAGTTCAGGTGTGTGCAGGTGAGTTCAGGTGAGTTCAGGTATGTGCAGGTGTGTGCAGGTGAGTTCAGGTGAGTTCAGGTGTGTGCAGGTGTGTGCAGGTGTGTCCAGGTGTGTGCAGGTGACTCACCTGTCCCAGCGTGCACTCCACTGAGCCCAGGAAGTCGGCCTCCTTCAGGCCGTTGTGGCTGCTGTTGTTGATGTCGTACAGCTCGAAGCGCAAACGCTGCACCTCTTCAAAATAAAAGTCCAGCGTAAAAACCTTGGAGTAGGTGGGGTTCACACAGCTGCGGATCACCTCGGTCCGGTCCACCTGCCGGAGACACACAGGACATAAAAGTGATGATGTGTTTCCTGTGTGTGTTTGTTTGTGTGTCAGAACAAAAAAAGTGAATTCTGTAAAGAGAAATGAGCTCTGAGCCGCTGAGATGCTTGTAGTCGAGCGGCTGCCGACAGTCAGCAGCGCCGGCACACAGATGGCGTTCAGGCTGCAGCTCCTCACACGCTTTCTCTAAAGTCTCCTTAATTGGATCCTTAAAGTTCGTCTGAAAACAAATCCAACATGGAGTGTGAGAGGACCGAGCCTCCCGCCGACCCTGCTGGACGTCTTCCTCAATATTTACTGAGTTTATATGTTTGTGTCCAACAGGAAATACAAAGACACAGAAGAAGAAATCTGTCAGCTGGAAACAGGAAGTCCTCCTGCAGGTTCACCACAGTTTAATCTGCTGCAGGGTTCAGGTCTGTGGAGCTGCAGGGTTCAGGTCTGTGGAGCTGCAGGGTTCAGGTCTGCAGGGTTCAGGTCTGTGGAGCTACAGGGTTCAGGTCTGCAGGGTTCAGGTCCGAGGAGCAGCAGGGTTCAGGTCCGAGGAGCAGCAGGGTTCAGGTCCGAGGAGCTGCAGGGTTCACGTCTGCAGGGTTCAGGTCCGAGGAGCAGCAGGGTTCAGGTCTGTGGAGCTGCAGGGTTCAGGTCCGAGGAGCTGCAGGGTTCAGGTCTGTGGAGCTACAGGGTTCAGGTCTGTGGAGCTGCAGGGTTCAGGTCTGTGGAGCTGCAGGGTTCAGGTCCGTGGAGCTGCAGGGTTCAGGTCCGAGGAGCTACAGGGTTCAGGTCTGAGGAGCTACAGGGTTCAGGTCTGAGGAGCTACAGGGTTCAGGTCCGAGGAGCTGCAGGGTTCAGGTCTGAGGAGCTGCAGGGTTCACGTCTGCAGGGTTCAGGTCCGAGGAGCAGCAGGGTTCAGGTCTGTGGAGCTGCAGGGTTCAGGTCCGTGGAGCTGCAGGGTTCAGGTCCGAGGAGCTACAGGGTTCAGGTCTGAGGAGCTACAGGGTTCAGGTCTGAGGAGCTACAGGGTTCAGGTCCGAGGAGCTGCAGGGTTCAGGTCTGAGGAGCTGCAGGGTTCACGTCTGCAGGGTTCAGGTCCGAGGAGCAGCAGGGTTCAGGTCTGTGGAGCTGCAGGGTTCAGGTCCGTGGAGCTGCAGGGTTCAGGTCCGAGGAGCTACAGGGTTCAGGTCTGAGGAGCTACAGGGTTCAGGTCTGAGGAGCTACAGGGTTCAGGTCCGAGGAGCTGCAGGGTTCAGGTCTGAGGAGCTGCAGGGTTCACGTCTGCAGGGTTCAGGTCCGAGGAGCAGCAGGGTTCAGGTCTGTGGAGCTGCAGGGTTCAGGTCCGTGGAGCTGCAGGGTTCAGGTCCGAGGAGCTACAGGGTTCAGGTCCGAGGAGCTGCAGGGTTCAGGTCTGTGGAGCTACAGGGTTCAGGTCCGAGGAGCTGCAGGGTTCAGGTCTGTGGAGCTACAGGGTTCAGGTCCGAGGAGCTGCAGGGTTCAGGTCTGAGGAGCTGCTGACGTGAGGCAGAGCTCTGATTGGTCACACGGTCCAGTGGGAGGTGTTTGTGAGTACAACATGTGATAACTCTCAAACAACAACATGAGCACCAGGAACTCTCGGGTGTGTGTGAGAGCGCAGCAGCTGCTGAGAGGCGTTCAGAGACAGCAACACTTTACATGGCGTCCATCAGAGGAGGAGGAGTTCGTCTCGCAGCAGCTGTCTCCTCTGATCTCAGATCTGTTTCTGCTCTGCTCTGTGTGTCAGTTTCCATCAGGATCAGCGACACCAACGTCTTTTACCTGCGTTCAGTCAGCGAACGCAGAGACACGGCACGTCTCTGTGTGAGGATAAGAGGATTGTGGGAGTTGTGTGAGAATCTGCAGTGAGGTGTGAACGTTCATAGTTAAAGTTACACTTAACAACATTTCTGCTCCTGTTTGTTGTATTAACTAAATATTTAATGAAGACAAAACACAGAAGCTTCTTCTGTTTAGAACTGAAGTTCTGATGTGAAACGTTCGTCCTTCGGAAACAGATCGAGCACAGAGACGCTGTGAAGGCCACGTCACGACAGCAGGAGGCTGAACTGTTCTCAGATCTGTTGCTTCAATCAAGAAAATCACAGAAGAATCCAAAATCGTCTCGAGCGTTTCTTTATTCCTGCTCGTCTTCTGCTCATGAATCGTGGAGCTGCATCAAACATGCTGAGTGTCTGAACAGAAGATGCTCCTCCAGGTTTGTATTTACAGTTCAAATGTAGAGGAAATGATGTGCAGAGTGAAGAGACAAAGCTGCCGATGTGTTCCAGCTGTCTGCTGTCTCGTCTCACACTCACATTTCTACTTTAAATAAACCTAACAGTATAAAGTTCCTCCACATCAGCTGTTCCTGCTGCTATTTTCTGAACTGATCAATACAAGTTTAAACTGACACACTGGGTCGGTTCTGACTCACTGACAGTTTCCTCTGAACAATCTGTTGAGATATTAGAAGATAAGTTCTGATGTGACACCAGGAGAAGAGAAACACGTCCACTTCCTGTCTGAACTTCACCTTCCTGTCACTTCATCTTCTCACATTCAGGCTGATTCAAAGACACGAAGCGGGTCTGAAACTTCAGACTCCTGCTGAGAGCGAAGAATAAAAGTGAAAGTGAGGATGAAAGTGGGACGAGAGGAAAATCAGAACAGATCGCAGCTGCAGAGAAAGAGAAGAAGAAGAAGAGGGAGAGGAACGAGTCCGTGTGGACGCTTCAACTGCTTTAATACCATCCAGCTAATGGCTAAAAATACTCCGGGAAACATAAAGTGGGGCAACAGAACCAGGTCTGACCGGATCACACACACACACACACACACACACACAAACAAACACACACACACACACACAAAATGAAAACAGAGTTGAGTTTTATAAAATGTGTTTAAAGCTTCACTAGTTAATTTTCAGTTTTTCTTACTAACAATATCAACAACACACTCATCACTTCCTCCAGGTGTGACTGCAGGACAGAGTTGAGGCCACGCCCCTTCCAGTTTCCCTCAATTTGTCATGTCATGAGCTCTCATGATGTCAGCAGCTCTCATGATGTCAGCAGCTCTCATGATGTCAGCAGCTCTCATGATGTCAGCAGCTCTCATGATGTCAGCAGCTCACCTGTGTGGCTCCATATTTAAGACACCTGAGGTTCGGTGTGTTGACAAGACCACGTTTCACCTGCAGCACAGACACACCTGAGAGAAACACGTCCTGCTTTGTGCTCACTGGGACCAGTAACCTGTCCGGCGCTGGTCAGCTGGTGATCAGGTGTTCAGTTCTTCCACACGGTTCATAGCTGGACCGGACCTGCTGGGTTTGGGATCGCCCTGTACAGAGAACTGGATCACTGGGCCGAGTCAGTGTGAAACCACTGGAGGTCCTGAACCGGATATCAGGACATTTTCCAGCCGTGTTTGTGGAGCCAGAATCAGGACCTGTTGGAATTAAACCCAACAGGACCTCAGAACAGTTCTCAGTCCCAACAGATTTCATGTGCAGAGATCAGAGATGGACAGAACAGAAGAGTGATCATCAAAGTAAGAAGAAGAAGCTTCTACTCACTGAGAGCTGCTGATCATAACAACAGGAATCATATCAAATCCAACGTCGCTAAACAGACGCCATCAAACCTGAAAACTTAAAGCTCGGAGCTAAACGAGGTTCTGATGAAAAGAAGAAGAGGAGGGAAAAATCTCTTTGATGTGACAATATCTGCTAACGAGGACGCTGATTGGGTTTTAAAGGCGGCGCCCTCGCTCTTTAATCAGCCGTCAGAGGCGTGTAGACTGAGAATCTCCTCTGATGACTGTTAACACACATCAACTCATTTATTCCACACGGCCGAGCAGGAAAATCATCATCTGATCCAATCTGCATGTGGAGAGAGAGAAACATCCTGCAGCAGGTGAGACGCCACAGGAGGCAGCCGGAGTTTAACATCGTCTCCAGCTGCAACGCTTCACTCTGCACCGGTCTGGGCTCAGACACTTTCTCAGAACTGATTCAGAGCCGCATGACAAAAGTTTAGACGAAGATCCTGCGAGGCTGCGAGGAGGTGAAGATACCTGAGAGAAGAACGGTTCAGACCACAGAGAGCTGCAGGATGACGAGTGTCTGTAGCTAACTGACGTTAGCATCTCTCTGGTTCACTGAACTGGATAATCTCCACAGCTGAACTCCTCTCTGTGATGTGTGAAGCTACATTAACTGTGTAGCAGTAAGAAGCTAATGCTAGGCTACAGACAGACGACATCACGGTCACATGACTGAAACGTCTCCACCACTAAGAGTCTTACTGCACAATTACTATCCAGGTTTTCTATAAACTGATCAGTGTACAAGTTGTAAAGTCAGAGTTAGAACAGTGTGGAACTAAAGTGGCCTGTAAAGACGGACTAGTGAGTAGATGAGTCTCCGTGTTGCTGTGAGGACGTTTAATGTCCCCGACAACCAAAAAAGATCAGATAATCTATAACCTGGCTGAGATTTCTGCTGGCGCTCATATTTGTGATGTCTGGTTTTGTTTCATGAGCTCTTGGTGGATCTCAGCAGCAGGTTTCTGGATCTGGTTCCGTCAGGGCGGGTCGGAGGAGTCACTCTGTGTTTGGACTGGTTTTTCTTCCTCCAGGCTTCAGATCCCAAAACAAGAAGCAGAAGCCAGCAGAGAGTGATTTCACTTCTGTCCTTCATCGTGTGTCGTGTCGATAACGATCCTGAGCAGCTTCGGCTCCAGATGGTTGAAGAGAGACGGATGAAGGAGAGCGAGGCCACAGAGGAGCTGCAGTGTTGTCACTCCTATTATCACTTTCAGCAAGATTACCTGGGAGTCCAGCTGTAAACAGCACATTTCACATTTTTCTTATTAAACATGATGAACCACAGTCTGCTGCCTTTCTCTGTCACTCTTCTTTTTAATTTTAATCGTCTCTTCTGGATCTCGGTCGGAGTTTAAAACAAAGTTCTGTGAGTTTGAACAAAGTTTGTAGAAAAGTGCATGTATACTCGGAGCTGCGTCTCTGATTGTGTACTACAGTCCCTGAACGCACCGTCCCTCAGTAAGTGAACGTGAATCTCAGGGCTGAATCATGAACTGAATGACGGATCGTTTGGCTGCTTATCAGTTCAGGGAGTTGGAGAGAACTGAACGATTCAGTGAACGAATCTTTTGAATTAATCATTTTAACGATCGGATTCTAGAGATTCAGTTCAGTAAAAAGATCTGCTGTTACCATCACTAGTAAGTGTGAGGCTGCTGTGAGTTTATTACTCTGTATAATGAACTCCGGAGGTTCAGTGCTGTTCTCAGCAGCTCTCCTGAGACGCTGCCGCTCTGTTTGTTCTCCAGCAGCTTCATGTTCAAACAGAACCATTAGCTGTGCTCAGGCATCGTGAGGCGAAGGCTGGATCTCTGCAGATCGTCTTCATGTGTGTTTTATAAACACGCAGCTCTGATTAGCTGGTGTTTTCTCACAGTGTGCTCGACACTACAGATCCTGCCTCTCATCAGGTCCCCTCTTCGTGTCCTGGTGGCTCATTAAAGTTCATCGCAGAGGAAAGAGAGAACAGCATGTTGGCAGCGAGGGTCCGACACTGACGGTCTGCACACACTCGTGGAAGTAAGTCAGTGTTCGCAGCAGCACAGACGGAGCGCTGCGACAGGAAGTGACTGAATATCATAGAGTTACTGAAACTCAAGATGTCGGGTTGGATTTCATACCAGTGCAGAAACCAGTTCTGGTTTTGCAGCAGAAGCTACTTTAACCTGCATAATGTTGATTTAAAGGACTCGCAGCCTTTAAATCAGCAGCAGCGACGTCGACTGAGACGGGAAACTCAAATTCATTCATCTCCACAAACTACAAGAAGAATCATCAGAAGATAAAACGTCTATTTCAAACAGCAACACAGACAGCAGCACAGTCACTCAGTAGAGTGTATACCTCCACCAGGCCCAGCCGTCCCCTCGTGTTCTCACTCACAGCTGCCAGCCACCTAAATACACCCGATGCCTTTATTATCAGGATCCATCGATCTCTCCCTGACAACATGTTACAGAAAGTGAGACTCGTCCTCCTTCCAGGTCTGATGGAGAGCTGGAGGAGTTTTATAATTCTGCTGACAAACAAACCAGCAGGACAACAGTGGGAACAAAACCTCCTTGGAGGAACAAATATAATATGATTAGATATTAAAAACATTCATCAACATCTCTGTCTCGCTGCCATCTCCAATGATTTTCACAGCTGGTTCTCCTGTGACGCTGAGACAAACAGAACCTGGACCAGCAGCCAGAATCAACACGTGCTGCCGGTCCAGGTTCTGTTCGTCTCAGCGCTGGTGTTTGTTTTGACACACCGTCATCCACAGCAGCACCACACAGCCTGCTCACACCAGAAAACATCCGCACCATCAGAAACTACAGCGGGCCGGTGGCCGAGGGGGTCGGCGCAGTTGCCATGGCGACTTACCTCCATCCACTGCCCGTGGGACTTCATCTTGAGGACGACACAGGGGTCGGGTTTGGACAGAGCGTCTCGGTCCGAGATGCCTTTACAGGTGAGTCTCAGCTCCACTTTGGTCAGACAGGGGCTGCTGAACAGACCCAGAGAGTTGGCCGCTGACTCGTAGATGTCACTCATGGTGGGGGCGGGACAGGAAGTCTGCACGGGGAGAAGACAAGTCACAGGATGGATGAGCAGGAGACAGTGAGTCTGTCAGGTGAAGTCGCTGATGATGTGATGCTGCAATCACAGTGAATCAGAAACAAACTCTGCAGGGTTCTGACGGCCCGTTTCAGCCCGACTGTTCTCACATGTTTGTGTCTCAGTGACTGATGGAAACAACAATTTCTAAAACAGTCGTTTTGTGGTCATAACACACTCGGAACATTTTCTTTCTAAAAAAACAATCCTGCAATTTCCCTCAAACGTTTACACATTTTACAAGTTGTCTTCCACAAAAGTTCATTTTCTGAAGCTCACAGAGTTTCTTTACTTTCTGAAACGTGTTGTTATTCTCAAACACACATCATCACTGAAGGACTTCACAAACATGTCGACGCTGTCAGAACGTCGTCATCTTCCAAAGTTTCCTGACTGTTCAAAGCTTTTCACTTTACCAACGTCTCGGGCCAGAATTGTTCTTCAGATCTGGACGTCGTCAGGATCCAAGATGTTCTGAGACTCAGTTCACTCTGAACGGGTTCTTTTGCTTCTGCAAAAAATGTGATTTCCCCAAATGATTTTATCATTTATTCACTACTATTATGATATTATATTGTTTTCTGAAAATGTTCCAGCTTCATAAATCTTGGCTCATTTTCCTCCTGATCAACACACCAGAGAGTCTCTGAACAAACTTCCTCTTTCTCCTGGCTTTATAAAACGTGTTCTCATGTTGTCGTGTTCCAGAGAAGCTGAATCTGAACTTCACTCACGAGTTGGAATTATAATCCATCACACATCCGTCTCCGTCTCATCGTCACCATCTCTGATAACCTCCACCCTCACAGGAAGCCACTTCTGCTGGCTCAGGAAGAAGCAATCTTATCTCCTCCTCCTCCTCCTCCTCCTCCTCCTCCTCCTCCTCCTCCTCCTCCTCCTCCCTCCATCATTTGATCTCAGCACTCATCTGATTAACCCCCAGCAGAGCGAGGCTGCAGCATCCGGTCGCCTCCAGCCGGCCGTCAGTAATGTTCTCCACAGGAGGAAGTTACAGATATCGGACAGTACAAACGTCCTCCGCGCCCCCGGCTCCAGTTACACCACATGCACAAAGTCCAGGAGGCTTCTTCAGAAACAGACCACAGATCAGCTGTCTGAGGGTCATCGACAGCTGCAGAGGAAAGAAAAGAACAGTTTCTCCTCTCTGCAGCAGATTCACATGTTCATGTGCTTCTTAATCAATATCAGTGAGATCAATATCACTGATCACTTCCCAGTTCTTCCTCCTCTCAGATTCACAACCAACACTCACACCACAAAAATCCTCCTTTTATTAAAACTGTGTTCATCTTCCAAATGTTTCAACTGAGAAACTCTACAGACACGCGATCCTCATCCGACCAATCACGTCAAAGATGTGCCTTTATTTTGAAATCCCTCCGGTACTTCTGCGTCACACCTCCATCTAACACACCTCCACCCACTTCACCTCCATCCACCTCACCTCCATCTAACACACCTCCAACCAACACACCTCCATCCACCTCACCTCCATCCAACACACCTCCACCCAACACACCTCCATCTAACACACCTCCATCTAACACACCTCCACCCACCTCACCTCCATCCAACACACCTCACCTCCATCTAACACACCTCCACCCAACACACCTCCATCCAACACACCTCCATCTAACACACCTCCACCCACCTCACCTCCA
>JARJLU010012839.1:10000-16258 GCA_030272975.1 Sparidentex hasta | reverse complement strand
TTATGTCCATAGCAAATTGCTCGGGCGTATAAAGGTGTTTAGTTTCAGAATAAGTTAGGCTGTATTATGTGCTATATTAGCTGGGTCTTTTGCTGTCCATCTTTTGAATAAGAAACAGCTTTTAACCTAGGTTGGGTAGGTTTCTGGCTTTGCAAGTCTCAGCCAGTGTACAAGCTTAAATCGGTTTGATGCAGGTGGAGAGAGTTTAGTTGGTGCCTCCATGTCATGTGATCTAAAGTGCACTTCACATGAGCATTTGAAAGCCAGTAATTCACTTTATAGACACTCTTAGTTGCCAATTTTCCATGTGCTTGCAGTTCTTGTATTTGGAAATTATATAGATACTAGTTTGGTTTTGCACCTTACTATATCATCAAAGAAGTTACAGTACAATCATAGCCTACATGTCAACTCTAATGTCTTTAATACCCAGCTTAGCATCTGTGGTGTGAAAGCATCAGATTTTCACACAGTCTGAGAAATATAGCTGAAGTCCTGGTCTTAGGTAAAGTGATAGTTTGAGTCTTTTGATGTGGGGATTTATGAGGTGGTCCCTGCTCAGTGTATTACCTGCAATAGATGAATGTCAGCTCTCCTGTATGGAGAAGCAGTGCATAGCACCGATAGAGAAGCAGTTCTGCTAAAGGGGACCGACAGCAAGACAAATTTTATCCACCTAAAAGAGGGCAAACCTAGAAATAAATATTTATCAGTTTAAATGTATGCTATATTTCAAACCTCTTTGGTGCTTTACATTGCTTCCAGACAGCTGCTGAAAGTCTGACTGAAACAGCTGATCTGCAGGCACAGCTATGGTGATGCATAGAAATACGGACGTTGCACTACTGAGGGAATCTAGTCCCAAAGGACAGGGCTGTCCTATGGCAATGTAGAGCACCAAAATAATGCATTTTTATGTGTGCCTTCGTTTAGGTGGCTAAAATATGTCTTGCTGTCAGTACCCTTCAGCAGTACAGTGCTATTGGTGCTATGCACTGCTTCTCCACACACAGGGAGAGCTGAAGGTCATACACTGCAGGTAATACACGGACCAGGGTTAAGCACCTCATACGACTCCAAAACAAAAGACTCAAACTATCACTTTGAGTGATAAAGTCCAAGAGTAACATGGAATGTCTCCTTGATTGGCTCCTGACCACTCTGTCAGTCACCTTTGAGTGCAGTAGAAGAGGTTGTTCCATCATCTAGTTCAAAAGTGGTTTTGCTAACTGAGCTAACACTGTAGCTAACACTGGAGCAAACAGCTTCAGAGCAGAGCAACATAACTGAGATATGCTGCCCTCTGTTTCATCAGCCCTCTCTAATTTCACTCCTCTCAGTTCTCCTTTGTTGCTCTATGTCCAGTTAAAGTAAAGATGGACTGTCAGAATTTGATTTTGATGATTGTCAGCTGAGGATTTGAATTGTCATTGTTGAGAGGGCAACCCTTCTTCTGATTTTATTGATCGATTTGAACTTGAACTTCAATTTTAGGTGTCAGATCTTACCGTGACATTTCCGTGACATAAAATGTGACCTGTCCTAATGGTACTTGCAATGTATTGTAGCTCGTATTGATTCTATAACCTTGACCTTCTTAAGCAGGCCTTTAGGGTTTGATCCATATGTTGAATTTATCATATCCTGGCTGTTATACAGAGTCATCCTTGGCCTTTAGCTTTCCAGACTGTTGAGACATTTCAACTTTCTGCATGACCTTTATTGGTAATAAAGGCCCTTTGGAAATATTAGCAACTCAACAGAAGTTGATACTATTGGACCCCAAAAACAGCCCATAACCTGTTTTAAACTTGAGAGGCTAGAATGATGGGTAGATGGGTGGAAATGTCTTGATTATAAGACAACAACTAATATTTGCCACTTTCCCCTAAAGCAATCGTCTCTAACCGCCCCCACCACCATTCTTTCTTCCCTCGCGATCTATTGCTTTACCACAGAAGCAGAATTGTACAACTTCAGCAGGTTACAGTTGGCTCCAATGTTTCTCACGTTGTTGACATTTTGAAGCAAGCTCTCCCTCTGGTGTGTGTGTGTGTGTGTGTGTGTGTGTGTGTGTGTGTGTGTGTGTGTGTGTGTGTGTGTGGGGTCAGAAAAAAAAGGGAAAGACTGAGTGCACCTTCAGGCTTCCCATGCATTTACCTCTGTGTGACTCTAAAGTAAACAGTAAAGTTTGAAGGCTTTGACCTCAGAGCCATTAAAGCTGACAATGAACAGAAACCTGCTGTCTATTATTTCTATCTATTATTTCTCATTGCTGGCATTTTGTGGTAGTTGCTGAGTTCTGGTAGGGGGATGGTACCGGGAAACCTAGTGAAATTGTTAAACAATTACCCTTTTGGATTAGGACCCTTTCGAACAGGATGACAGATCTTTCATTCTCTTCACTCAAGTCCACATAATCATAGCATAAAATGTTAGGAAATGTGTGCCACATTTGTAATGAAGAGGTAAGGAGGTTCTTTACAAATGTGGCACCATTCAAAAGGGAAATAAACAACCTTTCCAACGCTATTAGATTTATTGCCAAGAAGCTTTGTTATAACAAAGAAATAATCTACCAAACACAAATCCCCTTACTTTTTTGTGCTATGTTTACATTATACCATAGGTATACATCATAGATATTGGTAGGTATAGCTAAAAGAGAGCACACAACTCTGACTGGCCAACTATCTAGAGCTCTTTAGAGCAGAAAGAACTTGACAGCTCCTTAATGCTATGAGAGGAAGTAAAAAAGAAAAACATTGTGGTTCAACATAAACTATGGTGGGACAAATTGGGCAGGATGAAACGATCTAACCTCTAGTCTTAATGGAGACTGTCTCAACTGTTCTATCTATACATAGGACGCAGAGTTCAGTTAGCTCAATGGGGCTGATGGGAATATTGCTGTTGAGCTATATTTCTTTATTTTACGAGTACAAATGTGCTTCCACATCCCTTCAGATGGTGAAAGCCTGTTTAAGTGGCAGGAAATACTTCAGAAAATTTCTGAAAACCTCCTTTGCCTTCAGCATCGTATAGTACAAAACGTGCGTGAATGTGTCCTGGCCCCAGATGGAGCTTCAGGCTCATTATGTTCAATGCCATGGTGCTTGTATTGATGGTTGTCAAAGAGGCATGATGACAGCGGGGAATAACATTTGAGTGTGGGCAGTTGTGTGTGTATTTGTGTGATGTGTTGTAATAGTCGTGCTTGTTTGGCTGGCACAAAGCTGAGCATGTCCAATTTCCTTTTCTGTGTTATTAGAGGTTGGTGTGACAGTCCAATAATGTGGCTCTAAACTCCCAGAGAAAATGTGTCCTCCACTGTCTCTTGCCCCTCCATATCGAAGCAGAGTGTTGCTGTCAGTGTCATAGCTGCCTCTAAAGATGGGGCACTCTGCTGTGGGACCACAAGGTGTCGTGGCATGAAGGAAAAGGTCTTGGTGACCTCCATGCTGTGGAGCGTTGACCCTACGAAGCTCTAGGTTTTGCAAAACAGCCACCTCCTGCTGCAGTTCGAACTTGTTGGTTTATGGAATGGACCTAGTCGAGTAATACGAGGCAGCAGAGAGAGAGTTGGGAGATTTTGTTTTATGTTCAAACAGACTGTTGACATGAGATGTTTTTATTGTCTTCTATTTAAATGTGCAATTGATACATGTATTTATGCTCAAATATGTATTTTCACTAGAGTTGCCATGGTGAGGAAAGGTTTCGAGGTAACACTGTAAATATATTGTCATTTTTTAAAACAAGGGTTTAAAAAAAATGTTTGAATCCTTTGTGCTAAATCTTTTTTTGAAAAAGGGAGTGTTGATGATGAATTGAGGAGTCTTACAGCCTGCAATGTTTCCCACAGAATCAGACTTTAATTGTTGTGGTGGCCGGCAAACTGGTATGCTGGGGTGAAACACTAGCCTGACCAATGAAGCTGCTCTGTAGTCTGATGGTACTGTATGGCAGCAATTATTTCTGTATCTTTTGCCAATTGGCAGCAGGGTGAACATACTCTGGCTGGAGTTGGTGTCTTTGTCTTTAAGTGTCCTTTGAGCTCTGTGCATACAGCTCATTTCACCAGTGTCAAAGATGCTCTGTAGATGGTACCTGTGATGTCCTGGGTGATGCCTATGAACCATGTCAGTTTGTGATATTTCAAGTAGGGGTCAACTGAAGAAGAGTGAACTGAAACTTTCTCAGGGCTGGTACTGATTATTAAAAATAAAGGAGAGTGATAAGTGATATATTTATAACCAGTATTGATTTGCAATAGATATGAAAATGTTCTAGATTTTAGAACAACCAGTGATGGACTAAACCTATGAAGAATTGACTCTAGTACTGTTCTGAAAGGTTTTTAAAGAAATTTGTTTGAGTTAGTCCTTTTTCGGCAAGTTTCCCCCCTGCCACACTTAATTGATCAAATTATCATCAGTCTGACAGAAAATAACCAATACTTTTAATTGAACAAATGCTTAGTATCAGCTCCTGATTACAGGCCCGGTCAATAATTGGTCTACCGCTAGATTCCAGTCAGTAGTACAAAACAACAGCCGTATTTGGAATTTGTTGACAGTTAATCAGTTTGAAATATCACAGCAAGTGATAGATCAAGAACGAGCAGCCACACTGACCTGTTAGTGACAGGCTGCTCACTTCCAGATTTTTAGTGAGGTAACAAACTCCTTTTCCCTTATTAACATTATCAGTTCCTGATAACCATTGGGTTTAATCTGAAATACTGCCAGATTGGAGCTTTTGCTTTTTGCTTTTTGCTTTTAACATAAAACCTGCCCAATTGTTTGGGCTTTGTCAGGCAACTCTTTTTACTTTCCCCACATGATAAGTGAAATCTCACTCCTGCTGCTCTGTCAGAGCAAACACTTGCAGTTTTATAATTGCAGGGTCCATCGTCCAACGTAAAAATATAAAGCTAATCCTCCATTTGTTTGGGGTTAGGGGTTTGCTTGAATTTGTCTGTGGACAAACTAAACCTTTTATAGTGGTGACTCAATTCAATAATGCTTTAGTTCTGTTTACTGGATGAAAAATTTAGTAGGCAAGGTTAAAAATTTAATCACGAATAAAGCAAGAGAACAAAGGAGAAGGACACAAGCATTTATACTCCTGAACTGTGGCCTTGCAGATGTTAAGTTATTATGCAGTTAATGCTTAAGGACTGCTCCTGCTGCAGGATGGTGAACTGTGCAAACGCCATCTGAAGGAGAAACTCTGCCTCTCAATCCCGGTGGAACCCACACCTAATCTGTCAACTCCAAGGACAGAATTCATGAGAGTCATTAAAAACATCCCTTTGAGCAGGTGAAACCCCAGCCCTCCTAGCCACCTCCCACCCACTGCCAGCACGAAGTACGCTCAACTCTAATAAAACAGAGACATTTGCAGGGACCAATAGAAATTTAGAACAGATATAAAAGAGACCACAGAGGGAAACAAAGATAACCCCAACAAAGACGATTGCTGACCTGACATCAAAGTGCGTCTGTTGTTTTAGTTACCTGCTGTGCTCACTATTGCCTTCCCGAGGGAGGACAGACTGAAAGAGCAAGCCATAACACCATCCTGAAACCAACCCTGAAAGGAGAGGGGGAAAGAACTGCATTGTTTTACAGGTTCAGATTACATACCCAGGTGCTCAGGTCTGCTATTTTCCAATTAAAAACGCAAAAGCTTTCATTCATCATTGCTTCCATTTTGGTCTCGCAGTAATATTTCCGACTGTCTCTGCTGTGGGGTTAGGTGATAAAATGGAACACCAACATCCCAGTGACCAGCATTTCCCAATACACATGCACAGGTGTGTGTGTTCCCCGCACAGGAGTGGATGGGTAGGAAATTTTTTTTAAAAAAAATTGACAAATGTCGAAAAAGGAAATATTTTTAAACCCTGATCACTGGTGTGAATGGCAGCCTACACATACTTTTCTTACCAAACAAATAAATAGGAACACCCTCGTAATTCAAGCTTCTCTTTTTCACCAAAGAAAATTAGCTTAATTGCCTCGTTAACTCATTGTTAAACACAGTCATTTCAAATTCTACAGAAACAAAAACTCACCAAAACCATCTTGGTTTGTGTCTCCATTGTTCCAACAACCACAAATTCTGGTTCGGTCAAAATAAACCATTAATTCACTGAATTACCAGGAAATGTGAAAATATTGTGTCTGTACATGTTGTTTTTCCCTGCTCACTTCCTCTAACATTGCAACTGGGTTAGTTTGGTGAACAAGA
>JARJLU010012839.1:0-5000 GCA_030272975.1 Sparidentex hasta | reverse complement strand
ATCCCCATAGTTTTATATTGTATTGCTTGGAAGCCTGCTGAAACAAAATGAGTCGCAACATTGCTGGTTCGACGGTTACCTACAGCTGTTGTTCCTGCTTCATGGATGTTAGAAGATGAATTACATCTGTCACTGAATACATAAGGACTAGAATTAGATTTGACTTTCCCTCGATGTCAAAATCCTTTAACCTGGCAGGATGTAAGAGTTGATTGATAAAAAAAAATATATGGTACCTATGATTAAGGGTGATAATATGGCTCATATTTGATTTGACAGTATAGTGTAATACTCTAAACCAGACAAACACAAATGCAACAATGTTGATATTTAGATTATATCTATTTATACTTTGAGAATCACACCCATATGATGCTTCAAACCTCAGCTGATGTTAATAGCATCGTAAAGAACTTTGATCAGCATTAAAAATTTCACTTGCCAGACAGCTTTTGAGATTAGCGTTGCCTTGACAACTGAGGGTTAAAAAAAGGCTGATTAAATTTTCCACTATTTGCATGCCATCAGGAAGAGTGGGATTTAGTGGGAATGCCTGTCTCTTGCTGATTAGCTTTTAAATTGCAGTTTGCAGCTTGGCACTTGCATGTTTATCAAAGAGTGGATTCTGTTGGTGGCTTTTCTCCACATTTCAATGGCTGATAGAGGCAGAGGTATATGGAGTGGACAACTGGAAATCACAACATGTCTGCACATCCCAAAGGTTTTTAACAGATGCTGAGCAAATCAAGTGACATTTAACGTGAAATTACATTCATATTGACATACTGTAATACAGTTCTTCCCCTAATCGATCCCACAGTTTGAACCTCTTTTTGTCAGTCAAGAGCGTTGCCCGTTCCAACTCAGGAAAAGCAAATAATTGGATGTTAACTTTAACAAATGTGTTGAGTCAGAGTTTTCTTACTTCAAAACCGCTGATAGAGAGATTCCAGCATGGAAGATTTCAACTTTGGGCTAACCAAATATTCTCTGGCTGGGTCTGTGTTTTCGTGGTGGCTGGTTTGTATTACATTCCCAGCACCAGAAAACACACCGTCCTCTTTGGTTAGCCAAGCACACTCCCAGCTGTGTTTCTGGGCTAGGCAGAGTGGACAGGCCAAGTGTATGCATGGCAGACTGCCCCTCAAATGCCCCAAGCTTTGAGGCAGAAAAAGTACTTGGTGTAGGCAAGACAGGATGTGGCTACCTGGCTGCTTGTTACATAAACCATCCACAAGCAAAACTACCCATAAGTTACATGTTATACAGTGTCTGTGCCTGACTGTTAACTCGTACGCTTACATATCACATAGTCATAGCTTCCATCCACCCCCCATCCCTCCAGCCCATCCATTCTACCATCAAACTAGAATGGATTTCATTGTACATATTCAGCAAGGACTTGTTTGCATGCCTCAAATTTATTATTGACTATTCGATTTAATACAAATGACAGTTCTCATTTGACAGATTGCGTCAAAGCATTTATTTTAAAAGATCAAAATGCATTATATAAGCCGAAGTATGTTTGATATTTTTCAATGTGTTTAAAACATTTAACTACTCAGAACTGCTCTTTGTTTTTTGTTTCATAGTGATAGTCAGTTAGGATGGCTTCGCGATATTCAGTCATTCATCTTGACTCACAAACCTTACCTCCAGAGGCACACAAACTATATATCAAAAAAACAATAATGTTTTATTGTTTGCAAAAGGCAATAAGGTTGTTATTGGTTATCGGTATAGACTGATAGATTTCCATATTGTGCATCCCTTGTACCAAGACAATTGAAACACCAAAGTTTAAAACAAACAAAGTAATCAAGACAGTGGAAGACTATCAAGCTCTCATGTTCTGTGAAGGAAAATTACATTTTTCAAGAGAGCACAGACGGATATAACCACTTCAGCTTCTCGTAAATCCAACGAATAGCAGTCTGTCTGTGCAGGGAGCAATCAAGGTTACTTTGTCACATTGTCTTTATATATAATGCCCTGGTTTATGGCAAATATAAACATCTGCCATTGCCATGAGCTGTGACGTGACGTATATACAACGTGACTTGTTGATGGCTTCATTAGTGGTGCGAAAGCTAAAAAAAATTGATCTCCAAAAGGCAAAAGAAAAAAAAGATGTTGCTTTTTGCCCTCTAATATTCATGACTGTGTGAAAGTACTCGTGACAAAACCAACAGCAAAAATACTGCCGACATTGTGTAAAGACCTGAGCTGAATATTCCAACAATTTTAAACTGTTGAACAGACAACACAGGGATTTTAAGTCATCTACATCTTTCACTGTTATTAATGTTTTATAGACTAGAATTTGAATTGATAGATACTTTCAAGCAAAATTAATTGCTATTTTAATGTAAACAATGCATCTCAAGCCTACATGTGAAGTAACAGGTGTCAGTTGTAGTGAGAAGCCAACTGAGAATTTTTAACAATTTTGCAATTCCACTTAACTACATGAAACTTTTTAGCTTTTTACTCTCAGGCGTCATTCTGTTAGCTCTTTGTCTGGTTAGCTGGTCTGCAAACTCCACACTCATCAGCCTACCTGATGAATTTGATGGATCATCAGGCAGTTAAACAGCCAGATATCTTTTACAGGAGTTAGGGACTTGAGGCCAAAATGAAGGTACAGCGAGTTTGAATATTGGACTCATTCATCAATGACCTGATATCTTTAAGATCAGGTGAACAAAACAGGGCATAGAAAAAGTCTCTAATGTGTGTCTGACATGGAGTTTGCATGGTTAAAATGGCATCTATTCTTTCTTTCTTATACTGAAATATTTGCATATTCAAATATTCTGGAACATTTAGTATTTAATATCACAAATTTAACTGCTAGAGAAGGATGTCTTCTCTGTAAAGTCCATTGTCAACGTGTGCACTGGGAGTTTTCCAGTGCAGAGAGTAAAAAGCTAAAAAGTTTCATTGCCTGTTTTAGTCCTTGAAGAGGAGCCATTGTCAAAGTTTAAGATCTGTTCAGTGTCCTTCTCGAAAGCAGTAAGTAGACACACCAGGAGGCAGAGCCCTCTGAGATACTGACAGCTCCAACCTGATAGAAATTGTCCCCGTTAAGTGCTTGTGTTTTTGTGTGCAAATGCCTTTGACTGGGTCATTAAGCATATTTCTTTTCCAGTTCAAGTGTGGAACAGAAGGCATCAAGGAATTTGTATTAAACACGACGCAGAAATCAGTTTCCCAGATTTGATGTACCTTGGCAAATGTGTCGTTGTAAATTCGACAAAAAGACGGTGCCAGTGTTTCTCTGACAGGCATTTTAGGCAATTTTCTTAGGCCATGATCAAAATGATGGCTTTTTTTCTGTCTCAAGTACAAACTAAGCTCACAGCTGTGATTGTGACAACCAACATATAACAGACACTCAGTGAATGGAATTCGTGCATCACCTTCTTCGCTAACAAATTTGACAAGAAGGAGATCTATTTGGCTATTTGGAGCACTAGGATGATTTCTAGAATTTATTACTGATTTGAATTTGATGGTCATTAAAATAATTTCTTCACAATTGTAGGCTTTAATTTGAAATAAACTTAGATCAGCGTTATTAGGAGGATTATGGAGTGCTTTGTTTGACTTTGTGACAGCAAAGTGTTTCATCAGCACTGGAGCACTTGTAGCTGAGTTTAATGAGCATATCATTGTCAAAATGTGCATATTTGTGCATTACTCTGCAATTAAACCCAGGGATTATGTTGCCCGGAATTGTATGACATGTCTCACTTTCATTTCCTAGTCTTAAACTGAGTACATTCATAAGTCTTAAGCTTACTAGCTACATAGTACTGGACACTAATTCACTATCATCCAATATCAACTTTTCGTGGTAATGAAGATATGATCACATTACTGAATTTTGTATCTTTTGATCATCTTTGAACAGACATTTAATTCATTTTTTTAAAAAATGTGGTTAAATGATGATAATATTTCCATTCAGTTAACATGGTTTAGTCTACAAATATTTCTCAATTTGTCAGTTAAACCCCCAAAAATGAAGGAGAGGTTCTGGAAAAGTCAGTTTCTGGAACACATCACATAGACACCCCCTTGCATAAAGTTGGAAAGAGATTAACTTGTAGCTAATAGAAACTTGTCTAAGTCCTCTTCAGTGTCTGCAGTGTTTATGAATATTTGTGGTGACTAACAATGCCATATTCCCAAACATTTTAATTGACCCTCAAGCGAACTTTGTAGAGAAATGGACATCCAATCCTTAAGCCACATCACCAGGCCATTTAATCATTATCATGTTGATATGTCACACTTGTCATGTGGATTACACACCTGCCATCATAATTAAAAAAAACAAATTCCAGTAAATAAACAAATGGTGTAGTGCATAATAGCATTGCACCAATCTGAGACTAGCATTAGAAATCTGTTTTTAACAGATGAGATTGTATAAGATGAGAAGTTGGACTGGTGCATCCCTAGTGCATAGAAAAGAGACTGTTGACTTTCACCCATGAGCAAAGAAAACCTTTTTGCATTTAAAACTTTGCTCAGTTTAACTTTTGATTTACATTTGATTAAATTCAGTAGATTTATTTATTTCTCACATTGTTTTTTTCTTGCATTGATTATGAACATTTTCCCCATATTTTTGACTGTTTTAACAAAACATTACTTTAAACATTTAGAGTAGTAGTAGAAGTGGTTGTACACATGTCGGTTCACAAGCATGGGAATTAGAACTATTTTACATATATTAAACATACATATACATATAGTTACACAACTTATCATTGAATATCTTGTTCAGAGTGATTGCCACCAAATCTCCAGGATTCTCATTTCCAGAAGCGATCATGTTGCCATAATCACTGAAAGAGTATCACCAAGATAGATTTTGTGTGTTTACAAGATGTTTTCAAGGTGTTTTCACACCGTCGAAACTGTAGTCTTTTAAATCAATATACAACACATGAGAAGGCTTGTTACAGTTTACATATAGCATATAT
>JARJLU010012836.1:50000-51059 GCA_030272975.1 Sparidentex hasta | reverse complement strand
ATGTGCCTGATTTATTCCTTTTTTCCTCCTGAGAGACAGAAAACATTCTGGTTCTGCCTGGACAAGATGCAAGGTCTCATTTTAACAACTGCTTTCCATTTGCTGCGTGTGACGGCAGAGAAGGAAGCTGACAACCTGCCGGAGCCAGAACACTGTGTTCTGAGGTGCTGATCCGCCGGACCCACCGCTGGTCATATGAGTCGGTCTCAGGGAAATTCAGATTGTGATTGTCGTGTTTTTTTATTCTCCTGTGTCTCCTGCTCTGGTTTTTAAAAATGGTGGTTTTGGTTGGTCCCTGGTCAGGATAACCCCGCCCCCAGATGTAAGCGGTTCTCTACTCTAGAACCAGTTTTCCTGGCCGAGCACCAGTTCTTTCTATTTCAACAGTCAGAAGACTGGTTCTAGATCAGGCACCGGCTCCGAACCAGCACCTGAGCCGACATGGAGAGGCGTGAACGTCCTCTGTATCGACCTGTGCTTCACTCATGGTGATAAACAGGAACTGTCTCCTTCTTCATGCTGGTGGTCGGAGTCATCTCTGTCTGCAGAGGCGTCCGAGAGGCTCGTATTAGTGCTGCTGTGTTTAACCAGCCACTTTATGGCAGGAAAACACTGGGAAGCAATTATACAGAATAAACCAGACTGGCCGTGTAATAATTACTCCACATCCCAGGACATGAGGCAGAGCAGCCATCCAGGTCTGAGGCAAATGAACTGGGAGATTCAAGCTGCTGAGCTGAATTTCAATCGTGTAATTTCCCACGACATTAAAGGACCCGAACACATCAGCGAGTGGAGAGCTGCTGCTGCTGATGGAACATTTCTCTTAGACAGTGTTTCCCATCTCCGGACCTCGTGACCCCCCCGACCCCTCTCGCTTTCCAGTCCTGCTGTCTAATCAGAGGCTGATTAATACCTGAGACGGCAGGTGCCTTAAATAAACTGCAGAGAAGCAGGATGCATTCTGGGAAGGATGTTAAGCATCTGCTGTGCTTTCTGCTACTTTCATGGCACCGCAGAAAATCAAGTGAGAAACTCTGCCAGACAACAAAACAAGAC
>JARJLU010012836.1:0-45000 GCA_030272975.1 Sparidentex hasta | reverse complement strand
TTTCTCTCCATTAGATCTCCGACAGAGAGCCGAGCGGCCGTGACTCACAAACATCGTCTGTGTGAAGCCGGAGGGACTTTGTCTTCCTCTCGCAGCTCCGGGAGTCGAGCTGCTGCCTCACTGAGACGACCAAACATCTGTCATCAGGTGGGAGGTTTCATCCAACAGTCCCATAAACCAGGCGGGCAGCAGCTTCCTCTGACGGCCGAGTTACTCACCTGCAGCCTCCGTCTGCAGAGCTGCACGAGGATCATTTCTGTCATCACGTTCATTCCTTTTGAAAAAAGATGAGAGTCGGTTTGCCAAGAAGGGCTGAGTTTAAAAAAACTAAACATTTCTGATTCAAGTCGATCTATATGTGATGATCTGATGTCGGTTCACAGAGCGTCACATCAGGTAGATTTTCTTTAGAGGCTTTCTGCCTCACAGCAGTTACATAGTGAGAACAAGCTGTTCTTAGTCTCTGTCGCTTGTGAACGTCCACTGCTGACGGCTTCGAGCGCCAAACATCGACGTAGCAAAGGAAATCTGGAGACGGCGTTCATGTGTCATGTGTTTATACAGTCATCGACTTTCGTGAAACCATTTAATTAAATTCTTCATGTAATCATTTATGTTTTTAATGATACATCAGGTTCAAGGTTACTTTGTTCAGTTTACAGCATTAGTCCTTTAATTGTAATATTTCATATACAAGAATAATCAGATTTGTTACTGAAAATCAATATGAAGATTTGTTCTCGGAGTGACAGGTAATATTTGCAGTTTACATGTGAAAGTCATAAATATTTTGAAGTGCTTGAAGTGAATCATCTGCTAACTGAAGCTGTGATTTGATATTAAAGTGTGTTTATTCACATTAACTCGTGCAGTGAGATAAACTCAGCCTTGAACTTGAGGTGAGTCTTTGTTGGAACAGTTTGCTTGGAGAGAAAAAGACAAATGACCGATTTATTCCTCCATGTTGGAGGCAACATTTGCTCCACCTCTGCACCGATCTGGATAAAAGCTCCTGGAACAGAAACACGGAGTCGCTCGCCGACTCGACCCGGCGTGTTGGCGAGCGCCTCCCGCCAAAACTAAAATATTGACTACGCAGACACAGAGAACATTATTTTGCACTTAAAGAATTGTGTCTCATTACAGAAGTTGAAGAGTCGGTGAGAGGAAAACAGCCTCGAGCTTCTCTCCATGAAAAATGGATGCACATTAGCTAATGTGACTAATCTGAATTTAAGCGTGGCTCGTGGCGCCGCAGCTCCTCCCGGGAGGTTTATGGCAGGTAGTAATTGGCAGTGAAGGTGAAACAACCACTCCATGCACTAAATACTGTTGTTTTGGACCGAGGCATACAGTTTTTATTTCCTTGTGGCTCTTAATTTGTGAATCAATTGGCTGAGACTTCCTTTGTAGCTGCGAGCAACAGCTCTGTATCTTCAGGGTGAAACAGGCGATGGCCCCCCGCGATGCTCCTCGTTCCTGAAAACATGGATGGCCGACAGCGTTCCTGCCTTCAGGCTTTGAATAGGTAAAAATACAAACATGTATATTTAAGCTGGGTGTAGTTATGAATGCAGCAGCTTCGCATGGTGTCGACGAAGCTTTGAGGAGGAAAGACTGTCGGTGAAGCGACGGGGAAGTTAATGTGATGTCAGAGGAGGTGAGGCCATTAGCATGCGTCCCCTCCGGGCTCTTGATTAAAGTGCAATACAGATATCTATTTTTTAGTTTTCCGGGGCAGTTCACTGGGAGGTGAACTGTTTTTTTACAGCGCCTGAAAATTCCCACTGAAGTTTGAGTCTCTGTCGAGTCCAAACAGATTTCTGTAGCAGGCTGAACGTGCCTGAAGTTGTGTGGAGGTGAAATCCAGCAGTGCAGGAACAAGTCAGATACTTTACTGAAGTAAAAGTCACAGTGACCAATACGTAAACATATTCTATATGTATTTATGTATGTAAAGGTCCTGCTACCTAAATTTAAGGTAAAGAAACACAAGTGCAACTCAGCTTTATATATTCACATCATCTGCAAACCAACGAGTAAAGAAAGCTTCGGACGGTGTCGTGGAGTCAACAGAATGATATTTTCGAGCTGAAGACGGACGTTCACTGGATGGAAAGTGTTGCGGTGTTGTGTCAAACTGTGTTCCCCTGTTGAAATGTGTTTCAGTAAGTGAGCAGGACCAAAACCAGGTCAGAGTTTCTAGATGAAGCCGGGAGTCTTCAGTGCATCTTTAATCTTAGACGAGTGCAGAAACACAAAGCGATCTGTGTTAGTGGGTTAATAATACTAGTTACTGTTATTCTTAACAGCTTTATATACGGCAGCTAATAGCTTCAGCTGTGTAACCAGTGTTGGAGGTCTGAAACTCTTGTCAAGTCCAGAAGTCGAGTCGTCGCTGGTCAGTTGACTGTCCTGTGACATCGAGCATCAGCCTGTTCGCTTCATTTCTGCTCTCTACTTTCAAGAAAAACCTTCTGTGCAGACGTGACACAGATTCATGTTCCTCCATCAAACGTCGTTGAACAGACAGTACGTTCAGTGAGAGCTGGGTGTTGATTGTTTCCTTCCACTTTGAGTGAGCTGCAGGTACAAACAGTGTTTAACTGGATCAGACGCTGATTGAAGCATCACAGCTGGCTGATGATCACAATTAATTGCCATTTTGTTTCACTTCATTATTCTTTGTGTGTGTTTGTTTGTTCGCTGTGGTTATTCTCAGCCAATCAGAAGAGAGTATCCATCCTGCTCGTTACATGCTGTTGATGTTTATTATGGACGACGGATTAAAGTTGTTTTAAGTGTTTTTTAGATGCTGTATTTCACACCAGTTGACACTTTTGGTTCTGGAGTACAAGAAGACAGTTGCTGTGTCTCAGTTCAGGTCCACGTCCGGATCAGAACCGCTGTGAATCACCTCCGACCTGTCAGACCGGCTTCATCTGTCACTGCATTGGTGCTTTGAGTTACACGTATCTGTTGGTCGTCTCTCTGGTGATGTGCTGCCTTCACTATTCACGTACTGCACCTTTAAAGCTTGATATGAAAGAGTTCAGCAGCTCGAGGTGCTTCTGACTCTGCCGTCTCCTCTCAGGACAGCAGCTGTTGTCCCAAAAGTTTAATCCGTCAAAACATTTCTCACAGACTGGACGTTTATGGGAGCGTCTGCGTGGCCTGTCGGCAGCTCTGCAGAGGGATCTGACGCTATTTGTCCTGAAGTCTCTGAGAGCCAAAGAGGGCGTTTAGACCTCTCACTGAGGACAGCGCTGTCAGAAAAATAAGACAAAGGTGGTTTTGTTGAGAGGAGGAAGGAAAAACAGCAAGCGATGCTCTTGTTTCCAGCACAACAGCGAAAAGACGACAGATAAGAAATGTCGGAAATGTCACGTCCGCAGTTTGCACTTTGTCTGCACCGTGAAAAGAAAACAGCAGTCGAGTGAAAGTCTGTGGAGTCGAGACAAAGAGGAAACAAAAGTGAGACAAAAGACAAGAGTGTGTCGTGTTTTATAGATAATTGAGGTTATTTTTAACCTTTTTATTTTCTAGTTTTTTTACCACTACACTAACTTTGTCTACAAGTGTCTGACAGCTCCGAGAGAGAGAGATGTTAAAATCGTCCCTAACTTTGAGCACGTGGACATTTTTGGGAAGTCTGGAGGGTTTTTAAAGGATCGTTTGATGGTTAATTTTCGAGTAAAGGTTAGAAAGTTGGAGTGTAGATGGAGTTGATGTTAGATGAGGACAGACCCACAACTTTTTCCAATCAAAGGACTTTGATCACTGGGCCTGACACGGCACCGCGCCGCCGGGACCCTCATCATCATCATCATCATCATCATCATCATCATCATCATCGTCTTCCTCATGAGCTTCTCTGTTGTGACCGCACATCCAGCCCATATCTTTAACTGTCTTATTTCAGTGTTTTCAAATCAAAGACTTCAGGTTGTTCAGGTCAGTGCAGCTGCTCGTCAGAAGACGTTCAGACAGTTTCAGACACGCTCGTCTGTGCCGGTGCTCGTATTTCACCTCCTGCCTGGAGCCCACAGAGACTCTCGCATGAAAGTTTAATGTCTCAGTCTGAATGCGTCGTGCTGAACCTCCGTCTCCCTGCAGATTATTCATCACCGCCTCTTTTCCTTGTTTGTCGCCCGCCTTCTCTGCTCTCCCGTGACAACAGGAGTGTTGGAACAAGACCTTTCATCACACACGCGGGTCCGGACGGGCCGACGGCCTGCATCTTAATCTTGAGATCAGAGGAAACTGATGCCTGCGGGGGGCTTCGTTTAATGTCCAGGCCTGGAAAAATGTCAGAAAGCTGTCACTGATGTGTGAGACACTTTCTGATTCTGATGAAAGTGAGAGGCGTTTGTCTCTGGGAGCATTTTGAAAGCTGCAGCGATTGTTCTTTAGGGGGCGCTGTGAAAGAAAATGTGTATTCTCTCCAAATTTAACAAAAGAGTGAGCAGAACGACATCCATCAAATGCTCTGTGGTCTGATTTGACCTCATTGACTGCAGATGGACATTTGTTTATCATCAGTTTGAATAAACGATGTGAATGAAGCTGGTGGTGGGCGGTACCAGCTGACCTTACCTGACTCCGCCCACTTCCTGGCTAATCAAAAAGTCAGAAATGGAGTGTGGGGGAAGTTAAACAAGCCCTGTGATAGACTGGCGACCTGTCCAGGGTGTCCCCTGCCTTCGCCCTAAGTCAGCTGGGATAGGCTCCAGCCCCCCCGCGACCCTACAGAGGATTAAGCGGCGTACATATAATGTACAGATAATGGATGGATGGATGGAGTGTGGGGGAAGTTAAACAACCCCACCAGCTGAAATCTGAAAAGCTAGCTGAGGCTAACAAGCTCTCTGCGTTCACAAAGGATGGAGTGAAGTCAGCACTCACCAGAGACTCAGTTTCTCTCTGTTGTCCTGCAGCGTCTTTTCTTTTTCCATCTCCTTTCTGCACATTCATGAAGTAAAGTTCATGTTCCTCCGCTCAGCAGTCAGGACTGACAAGCAAGAGTGAAGATGAATCCAGTTTCTCTGTGGATTGTCTCTGTGCTCACCTTGACCTCAGGTGTTTATCGTGTTACATATTGTGTTTTCGGCGTGTTGTGCTGCCCTCCAGTGGCTGAAGGTCTGATGTCGGCACATGACAGCAGCTCCGAGCTCATCCTGAATCAATCGCCGCCTTCACAGCAGCAGTTATTATGGGATCAACAGTGGGACGAGTCCTCAATTACAAACTGCAGTTCACCACACAGACCAGAGCTGCAACTGAGCATTAATTTCATTATCAGTTAATTGTGTTTTGACATTTAAATCAAATAATAATTGACACAATCAGCCGTCACGAGCTGAAGGCGCTGGTGTGAATCATCCTCCCAGCAGGAGGGTTTGGGCGCGGTGTCGTGTCTTCTGAAACCTTTTCTCAGAGACCCGTCGCGGAGCCGAAGTGTTGAACTGCTGCTTCTAATCTGTAACAGACGTGTAGTTCAGAGGGCTGGATCGCTGCTCCGGCCTCCTGCCAGGGTCACGGTGTTCAACACTTAGAGTAGATTAGTGAAACAGCCTGAATCAGTGATTAAAAACATGCAGGTGGAGGGAACCCTCCCTCAACATCACCACATGATTTCATCAACAGAATGTCATTAAGTGATTCATGAGCTGACAGACGATCAGGCGTGTCGGAGGCTGTCGAGTGGCGTCAGTACTGTTGGAGTTAGAGGCTCCGGCAGAAACCTCTGACGGTTGTTCTCGGCCTGATATTCAGCACTTTTCTGATCATCGTGTCGGTGTTTTTTTTGTGTAAGCTGATTTTAAAATGCATCCTGTCTCTGTCTGAACTCAAATCTGATTGGTTACATGTCACAATGAATAACCTGTAAACACTGAATAATCTGATAAAATAACTAGTAACTAACGTTGTGAAATAAATGTGAAATAAAGTGAGAAACATCTGTCCTGTAACAGGCTGAACCCTCGAGCAGAACTGGACTCACTGGTGTGCCGTCAGACTGGTCGGTTTGAGAAGAGAAAGTACAAAACTGTCCTGAGAAACATGACGTGAGTAAATGGCTCCGAGGTTTATTTCATCACTGGTTGTTTGAAATTTTGACACATCAATTTTAATTTTTACCGCAAATGAATTTCGGCCCCAAATATCAGTTTTCAGTCTCCTTCATTTCTAAAGAATCGGTTTCCGTATCAGCCGGAACATGTTGTCGCTGAACGTCTCCGTCCGTCTGCTGATTCAGACGGATGACGTTCGGACGGATTCGATCCCAGAAGCCTCACAGATCAACATTTCTCTCCTCGCTGGCGATGAGCTTTGAATCGAATGTCTATACTCATGAAAGTAGAAATAAAGAATTGTCTGACTTTATTCGTTTCCCCGCTGCAGCTGATTTCATTGATCTGTGTGCCGATTTGTGTGAAGCAGCTGTTGTTGTTTGTCTGTCGGGCTCTATAGCTCTGATTTATGTTTGCTCTTCCACAGTGATCCTCCTCTCGTGCGCCGGCTCCCCTGGTGCTTTTAGGCTTCCATGGATCTCAGAGGAACCCCTGCGACGAACCCGACACTTCAGGGTTTGGATTCATAGAGGGCGTGAACTAATTATCAAGACTGAATGGGGGTTTAATCAGCGTCGGAGCGACGGGGGGCCGAGAGGAGCTTCGTTATCAGGAAGGGGAAAAGGGCGGTCGCCGCCCATGCTGAGTTTGATTTGGAGGTGATTGTGGGTAATCGTCTGGGTAAGTGTGCAGGGAGATTCCCCTCCTGGGCGTTTTGGCGTTGAGAGGCTTCGCCTGCTGGGATTCAGCGTCTTTGGAAACACGGTGTGACGAACGGCCTAATGATCATTTATTGCTGTTTGTATCAAAGTCGACCAAACAACATCTGTTCCTCAGAGCTTGGTTAGAGTTTCCTGTGATGGATGTTTTCTGGAAGCTGTTGTCGTGGAGATCAGACGGCGTTCTCACTGCTCGCGTGACGTTTACGATCTTGAGAGTTACGGATGTCGTAAGAAGTGTCGAACATTGTGCTCGTGCCACATGATGGCTTCCAGCAACACGTGCAAAACTCAAAGAACAAGATCATTTGTACTGTTGGTTTGTTACGTTTACGTTCAGAGATCCTCTATTGATCTGTTTGGGAAGAGGGTTCACTCTGGACAGATTTGAGAAACCAAACTTTGACCCGCACTGAATTTCTATATTTTGAAGTTGAATCTCTGCAGGCTGCTGTTGTCTCTTGGTTGAACTGTGAGATCTTTATTTGTGGTAAATGTTGTTTGAACATACCCGGATCTTTTCACAGAAGAGTGTTGTTTGTTTTCAGGGTCTTTAATCGTGTTTTAGCAGCCAGTAGTTCATGTTGTTGGAAAACACTACGCAGAGACACTTGATATGAATATAGATTTATTCAGTAACAGCTTTTCCTGATCAAACTGTATTTTCTGAGTCCTCCTCTCTGTGTAATCAAGCAAAGACTCCACATATTGACTTCATCCACTGACTCAGTATTAACACAACTAATATAAAAACTAACGAGCTGTAAAGACAAAAAATATGAAGATAAAACAATCCGACGTCTCTTCATCCTGCTGGTGACTCTTCATCCTCTTCCAGACATTTTGAAACATGCACCCGTTCTGTTTATTTCATCCTCTATGATTTGAATCCTGTGTGAACCAGTGAGAAGGTTAAATGAATATTTCAGCAGTGAGGACAGAAGAGAAGATGTGTCGGGCGTCTCCGACTCCTTCAGGGACGAACAGCAGCTGAAAATCACCACAAAGAGAGATCTTCCTCCAACACTGTCGTAGTGCGACAGACAGAGACGGATCTCTCCCCTTTAGGCCTCTACTGTGAATGATAATTAATGGAGCTGCGTTCCAGCGCTGCAGCGTTGCATGCTGGGTAAGCCGGCGAGGCTCCCCATCCATCACTGCTGACATCGGCATTTATCTGGTTAGCACCACGCGAGGCTCCATCCAGTCAGCCGGCTGCAGAGGAGGTCACAGAAACAGGAGGAGGAGACGGAGATGAGGCCTGACGAGCAGGCGGTGCTGTTCTGATCCACAGATCGATACATTCGTCACCATCAGCGGGTCAGAATCAGAACTCCAGCAAACCAGCCGCAAACCAAACTCTGCTCACACCTCTCAGCTTTCAACAAGTCACGTTCGTCATCGCTGCAAATGTTATTAATCATTTATTCATTTATTGTTTACTAATTTTCTGTTAATATGATTATCGTCCTCTGGTCACTGTGACGACAGTCGGTGGCTCATTTATAAGTCAGAGATGATTCACATGTGGAGGAGTTGTAGATTCTTTCCTGTAAACAGAATAATTCTGGTTTCAGACAGTCTGAAGGCGTCGTCTTGGTCTCTGACATCATGAGGGTTAAAATGACATCATGAGGGTTAAAATGACATCATGCGTCTGTCGTGTGTCATCATGAGAGGAACCAGAACTCCTTCCGGTCCACAGACAACAGAAGTTATCATCTTGTGATTCCTGACAGACGGAGGTGTGGCAGGTCACCTTCATGATGTGGAGGTCTGACTGACAGTCACCAGCTTTAAACCTGCGTCACCTCTCAGTGGAAACCACGTCTCCTCCAGTTCATGGTTCAGTTTGGGACATCTGAACGTCCGTGACACACGAGCTCAGAGCTGAAACTGTCAGTCAGGAGAAATAAAGAATCTATTCTAATATTTCCATCTTCACAAATGACTATTTTCGTACTTTGGTTTGTGGAGGAATCCTTGAAATATTTTTGAGGATGAAATGAATTGATGTAATAACATGAAATACTATTAAAATACGACAGGATTTAGATGAAAATACTCCAACAGAATCATATTTAAAGTAAGTTCCAGCCTGTCCTCCTCGTGCACGTCCACGAGTGATAACAGGCTGAATTCAAACTGTGATGGAAAAACATAAAAAGAAGACAGACAGCAGCGGAGGACTCAGGTACCCAGCAGAACTTCACAGTTTGTTCTGATGGTCCAGCAGGTTTATTTTCACCCCTGAGGTCCATTCAGAGACACGAGCAGCTGTGAGAGGTCGCAGCAGACAGCAGAGTGTCAGAGAGGCGAGGGGAGGACGGGCGGGACGTCCACCGGGACTTTCTTCTTCACGGCTTCGACCTCTGACTCCTTGTTTTCCAAAACTTCAGCTTCCAGCAGCGGCGAGCGCTGCGTTTGGTTTTACTTCTCAGAGCGAGATGAACGAGTCTGACAGCTCCTGTTACAAACCGACTCTCACAGCGTTCAGTTCTTCATTTCACGTTTCTTCTGTGTGTCGCTGGACTGATTGTGTCGACGGCGTTCATGGTCCCCGGTGGACGAATCTTTACTGCATCACACGTCTCACATTTCTACATTATGCTATGAATTTCCCTCCAAGCATCTTAGCAAGTCTAAAAGACAGACACGAGTCTTCTAATGCCGTGTGTCGGTGCAGATTCAGCAGACGTCTTTCTGAAGACGTTGATTAAATTTAATAATTCTCCAGGATTTGTAACACTGGGTTTCAAAAGAGAGAATGGTGATAAATCTTTTATCTGCATGTTGTCGAGGATCAAAAGTGTCATTATTGTAAAAACACACAAACTGTCGACGTCCTGACTCTCGACCTGTGACGCCACCACAGCACGAAGCTCCGTATCGCTTCTTTAACTCCTCACATCTTGTTTCTGTGCTCACACATCTGGTTAACAGCTGTCAGCACAAAGACTTACGTATGAAACATTAAATCACGTCGACTTTAGTCTGAGGCCATCAGAGAGATCAGGATCACCTGCTTCTCTTTGTTGAGTTTGATTATAAATTGAACATCTTTGTGTTTTTCACGTTTGCTTATAAAAACAAGTTGCTGGAGAGACTGATGTTTAACAGTCTGTGTCGTTACAGACGTCGTCTCACCAGAGCAAAAGCAGGTTTGTAGGTTCTTTTGCACTTTTAGTGAATCATTTGTCTCCTTGTTTGTTCTCCGTTTGGACAGAAGGTAAAACTGCAGCGCTGAGCTGTAAAAGCTCTGCAGTGTTTGTCCTGAAACGCATCTCACGAGGTGACGCTGTCCCGAGACGAGTTCACGTCAGGCCGCCGCGAGGAGGAAGGAGAGCGAGGAGCAGAGGGATGAGATGGAGGACGAGGACTGAGAGAAGAGAAGATGGAAGACGAACGGGCTGACCTATAATTAGCCGGCGGCGAGGAGGTCAGAGGAAAGAGGCGGGAAAGAGTCGAGCGAGGGCGACACAGGTGACGAGGTGACGCCATCTCGTTAGCCCGCAGCTGAGAGGTGAAAGTCGGCCGCTGACGGAGAACAAGAGGTCGTGATTCTGCCACACCGGCTGCTCTCCTCTCCGGCTCTCATCAGGTTTGCTGAACTGAGATAGTCGGTCGGAGTCGGTCGCTCCAGTCGTGTTCGGAGGCAGCGACACGAACAATCAGCAGAGAGCTCAGCAGGCGGTGAGACGTCATGTGGACGGGCTGTAAACGCATCGCACAGAAAACAAATGGCAAAGAAAAACCAATCAGACGAGAGAAACAGTAAATTCATTGCTGAGTGGGCCAAAAATAATTGGCAACTATTTCAATAATCGTTGGAGCGTTTAAAGCAATTCTGCCGGCTGTTGTTTAATTTGAGTTTTTTGATTCTTCTGTTCTGTGTTCAGTGAATCTGTTCATCTTGAGCTGTTTGTCTTTATTTACAGACCAGAATAAGAGATTTATTACAGCCAGACGGGCGACTGCAGCTCGAGTCTCACCGCTGGATGTTTGAAAGACGAGTGTAGTCTTCTCCTTCGTCACAGCGCCGACACAAGTGAAAGGAGAGCTGCGGACATTTCCAGCATCGATCCTGCTGAGAAACACGTGTTCTGATCCAAAACACGAGGTTTTCTGAACACTCGCAGTGTTTTCTGAGCACCAGAGAGGACGAGAGACTCAACCTGTAAATTTAAAGATCCAACTTTATCTAACATTTATCCTGCTGATCGGGTCGTTTTCCTGCTTGCTCACGCAGAACTTCCTGTTTTGGTACTTTGCTGAGAACATGAACATCAGTAACTGTCTGCAGTGAACATCACCAGTGTGAGATGAGGAGAGCAGCGGTGAGGAGGTGAAAACTACCTCAGATAAATCTCTGAAGGAGGAGAGAAAACGTGGAGGGATGAGAGACCAGAGGAGGAGTGACGGTGAAGCAGGGTGATGGAGGAGAAACATGGAGGATCTGTCAGCGTGGAGATGACTCACTGCTGGAAGGAGGAGAGTCGGACGGAGATGGATGAGGAGGAGGCGACGCTGTCAGGTTGATTCTCTCCTCAAAGCAGAAAACAAGAACAAGGAAGTGAGATTATGACGGAGTGGAGAGGTGATCCGGTTACCTGAGAGAAGGCAGTAGAACAGTAGAAGAAGAAGAAGAAGCACCGACTCCACCCGACCGAACATCCACACGATGCATCGCTGGTGAAATCTGATCTTCCCCTTCAGCCTCCGTCCACATTTGAGTTAAATCCTTCTGACGCAGATCAAACCAGAACCTGGTATGAAAAGAAGGAGAGAACGTGAGTGATGCTGCAGGAAACGTCGAGGAAACACTTCCTGTCGCTCACTTCAGCTCCGACGAGTCAGACGAGGACTTCTCATCGTCTGTTCTGCACTGGCTCAGTGTCGGCTGCTGCTGGGTGAGTCTGGCTTCAGGTGGAAACATGACGTACAGTCCAGGAAGTGAAAGACACACCTGTGTGTTTTAAAACACAGAAACGTTTGACGCTTAGCAGCCGCGTGTCAGCAGAACTATTTCATTTTACAAGACGTCTGGACGTTTTCCAGCTGTGGCTGTGGAGACACAACAGGAAACTTTTAATGATCACATGGAAACTTTCATCCAGATCTGTGGCAACAAAACTGGATGTCAAACACGAGATGTTGTAACATTTCACGGTCGCGTCTGTGGCAACGAAATTGAACATCTTTGACGAAACGTTCGTACAAAGTAGCAGCATGAAGTTATGTGAGGAGTCAACATGTCCCTGGTTTGTAAAATCTGGATGTTTTACTGGAAGTCAGTACTTTTTACAACATTATAACAAAACTTCCAGATGTGATTAAATTAATTTATAACCTGAAAATATGAGCGGAGCTGATTTATGTTGGCTAGTCAGCGAACAGAGTCCTGAGAGACGACGTCACCTCCCTCCAGCTTCGGCTCTTTAGTGTTCAGTTTGTGTTTCCTTCAAATGAAACGATGTGAATTCAAGAAGACGTCACGTTAAATCTAATCCGGGTTTTAATTCAGATTTGATTCTCACATTTTCAGGCTCTTATTGACCAAAATGTGACACGACACACAAGATTCTTCTGATACTGTCGACGTGTTTCTTCCCACTGACTGGATAAAGTTTTTTATTATATATTCTGTGTCTGATGTCTAATGAACGACCGGCGGTTTGAATGAGCTCGTTAGTCCTGACGGAGTTCACTGTCGTCTCCGTTTGAGCCGCTGACAAGGTTTCTTTCCGTCTCCGTAACAATCTAACAAAAGGAAATCTGACACGCGGCTCATTCTACACCTTCACCCACCTCCACACACACTCACACACACTCACTCACACACACACACACACACACACACACACCTCTCCATCCCTTTAATTGTCACACTGCATTCCAGCGTGCTGCCTCCCCCCAGTCACTCGCTTCTCTCCTCTCACCTTCTCCCGGCAAATATTGATCCGCCAAATTACTTCTCAAGGTCGACAGTGTCTCCGTGGCGCCTGGCACCGCGTCACGATAAGCCCCCCGCAGCCGTCGGCGCTCATGAAGTCGGCTCACGTCATTTCCCGGCTGCTCCCGGGATAAACGCCAGAGCCCTCCACCGCCGAAAACAAATGTCAGGTGTCACATGGAGGGTTGTGACATCAGCCACCGGGGGCAGCGGCGTCCACGCTCGCTGTACGCTGAGACGTTCAGGAGGCAGCAGACACCCAGGTGCACCAGGTGGATCACTGCAGCGCTTCAGGATCAAATGTCTTCATGCGTAACGTTTGTCAAATGACCAAGTAGATCCAGACAGTACAGAACGTGTTGTAGACGGCATCTTACAAGGTTTACAGTTTCTCTGAAAGCAACAAGTGTTTTTTTTTGTTTTTTTAAGGGAGTGAAGAAGTAACAGGCGTTCACAGTGAAGCCACCAGGAAACTGCAGTCTAACATGGAGGGCAACATCTTAAAGTTTTATACTTTAATGCTTTAGTGATGCAGCAACTCTTAAAATCACTGGATCTGTGAGGGAGTCTGGGATGTAGCTGTGAGTGGAAACATGTTTCTACCTCCACGTTTCCTAAAGTTTAGTGAATGGACGAGCTTCAGATGTGTAGTTTCCTCCACAGGAGATTAATGACTTTGTATTTCACAGTTCACTCTGCAGCCCTGTCGCTGAACTCCATCAGCTCTGTGCTATTTATTCAGGATATTATTCAAAAATGAGAATATTGTTTTCTAACCTGGAGGATTACGCAGCACTGCCTGTATGTCTGGAGATAAAAAAGCTGCTCCGGTGAAGATTTGCGTCCAGGCTGCAGGTTGAACCAGCTGCTGTAAATTTCCTCTGCAGAAAACTTTGCAGAACAATGAGTGCAGCTATCGAGGAGCGCGACTCTCATTAACTGCATCCACATCAGACCCAGTTATCAGAGTGAGAGCATGTAGCTGAGGCGGACACAAGTCAACATCTGCTCGTAATGTTCCAGGCTAAAACTGAAGCTTTGACTTTAATCACCGTCAGCAGGAACAAAACCAACCTGACAGTGTTGATGTGAAATGACCACGTTCAGGACCGTGATGTTCAGCTTCTGGTCCGGTCGGGCTTCGGAACCAAAACCACTGGTTAGACTGAGGAAACCTCATGATTTGTCACCACAAACACGGCTGGAAATCATCCAGACATCATCACAAATAAACACTTTAGTTGTTGCAGAAATGGCTGAAAAATGTTCTCTTGTTGCCGGAAACATGGCTGCAAAATCTCTCATCAGACAGAACTGAAGAAGACGAGAAGAAGCTGCCACAGTTCAGATAATATCTGGTTTCATCAACACGCACTCGGCTGAAATCGTCCCCACGTCTCCTGAAAATGATCCGTCGGTTTCACACTTACAAACTTTGAGGCTTTCATTGATTTCTGGATGAACGTTCCTCATCAGATTCATTAGTTTGGTTTGTTTTTGCTTTGTTTCTGTTCTTTTTCTATTTATTTATTTGTTTTAAATCAAGTCCACTTGAAACGTGCTAAGAGCTGCAACAAGCCGCTTGATAGATTTATTAGTTATACACAGATAATTAATCGCCAAAGATCTCGATAAACAGTTCATAGCTTTTTTTATTTTACAAAACACAGTCCTGCATGTGAGAGATGATGATGATGATCATCAACAAAAAGCCTCTTTGTGTTTCGGACTGTTTGTTCGACAAAAGAAGAAATCTGAAGGCGTCACTTTGGTGATTTTAAAGACTCAACAATAAATCTAATATGAAAATGATTGTCAGTCGCAGCCCAACTTGTGTGACACACACACACACACACACACACGTGGTGAGAGGTAATTATATGGTTCATCATGGCGGCTCTCGTCGCTCCTCCTCCTCCCCGTCAGCTCGGCCATTATCCCCCCATTACTTCACCTTTTCACTTGCAAACGACTGACGCGGTTGAATCTCGGCGCTCGCGCTCTGCAAGTGGCACTTTTTCCTCCGAGAATAGAGGCTGAAATAATTCTCCGAGTGGTCAAAGATAATAGGAGGTTGTTTTGTGTCCTGAATGGTGCTGCTGAGCTGTGAGCCGCTCAGCTTTGTTGTGTAGATGTGAAACATGGATGATTGTCGTGGCGAGTGTCACAGAAACCGCATGATGTTTGATGTGTGACATGAATATTACAAACACTTGAGAAATGTGTTGAGCAGCGAAGCTCGAAGCCGAGCGCAGGTTCATTCTGACCACCTGAGTTTTAATGTACAAATCTGTTTTCATGAATAATCAAGTGTCATTTCATTTTCCAAATATTTTGTCGTCAGTGGCTTTTTAAACTGGTGATGTTTGATGATGTCACTGCTGATTTATGTTTAAGGTTAAAGATGGTTTGTTGCAGAAGAAACAAAGTTATCTTGATCTGTGTTGTGAGGAGTGAAATCATACATCATCATGCAGATTCAGACCTTCTGGAAGAATAAACACCTCGAGCCTCATCAGATTACCTACTACATGCACTGATGAGCACATGTGTCGCTGTAACAACATCCTGCCAGCCGCCGTCTGATCTGTGATCCTGTCAGATTTACTGTCTGTTTGTGTTTGACTGGACATCAGGACAGCAGAGCAGCAGGAAACTTCCCACAGTGATCAGAACAAAGACGGGCTGCTGCAGACAGTCGCTCCTCACAGTTCACCGTAGTGTTTCTACTGAGATCTGAAGATGGTAACTGTTAATATAAAGACGTTGAAACCTTCGTGCTGGTTGAGAAAAACCTCTGAGTCTCTGAGAGCCGAGCCCACACCTGTAACCAAAGTCCAATCGGAGGCCTCGAGGCGCCGCAGTATCGACTCCCGACCACCAGGAGATAATTCACATGCTGCCGTCCAGGCTGATCCCAGTGGCTCCGACTCTCCACAGCGCTCCTCTCTGTTGCCATGCAACTACCTGTAAGAGTCTTTGTACGACGGCTCACAGTTATCCGAGTGAGAGCTGCGTTTGAAGCTGATGGAGAGAAGAAGCTTTAATGACAAGAAAGATTAATGGATGGAGACTCGACGAAGCCAAAGGTCGTTGATGTGTTTTAAGGAAAAATCTGTTAGCTTTAGAGAAGGATGGATGCGTGGAGGGTTTAACCACATAGGGGATGAAAAATGGGCTGTAAGGAAAGAGAAGAGGAGCAGCGACAGAACTCCCACCCTCAGTTTAGATCTTTTCATGTTGAAAAGCAGCGAGCGATGACTCACTCGCTGTTGGAGTTTCTGTCCTACATGTGTGCAAAAGCTTCACGGCAGAGAGAAAATGCAGAAAATTAGAAAAGGCGGATGAGGAGAGTCGTGTGGAAAGTGTGAACGTTGGGAACAAAGGAGAGAACGTGATGTTCGTTCAGCCGGCGATCGAGTATTCAGGAAAATAATTAAGACTGACGAGTCGAGCGAGAACATCAGTTCTTCCCTCCAACATCTGGTCTGATCCAAGTCCGTCGGTCCAGCCCGGGAAAGCCTCGCCGCCGGTCAGATATAACGTTTGGCTGGAGATGAGTGCGGACACACTGAGCTGACTGCTAGTGAGAGCTGCAGACATGTGTTGAGCCTGGAGAAAACACATTAGAGGAAGACGAGCAGGAGGAAGATTCGGCGGTGATGTGAAGGTTTCCTGCCTTCGGTGCAGAACGAGGCCTGGCGGTGGAGCGTGAGTCACCTTTTAGTGGGAGTGAGAACGAGCTGATGAGGCTGCTGGACGTCCTGATTCAACCTGACGTCTGCCCGACTGATAACCTCAAACAGACGCCCACTCCGACTCTGGAGCGCCGGACCGACATTTAAATATCATGACGCTTCTTTCTGGGTCAGAATCGAACCCTTTAGCAGCTCTGCAGAGTCAGCTCGCGTTTATATAACTCGCCCTCGTCTGAGCCACTCGAGTTAATGTGACCGTGTTTATGTTTGTTGTTTGGCGGCGACATCTGGTGGACGTAGTTCTTATTACATCAGCAAAGGAGGATAAAAAACCAACTAGTGTCTAAAGCGAGTGTTGCAAGTTGCTGCTATGATCCAACAGCAGGATTTTGTCCCAGCTGTTCCTGAACGCACCACAAAGACAGCTGATTGTTGAGTCTCATTCCCAGGACGTCAAATAGACACATGTTGGGTTGGTAAAGCGTCCCGAGCAGCAACAAAGAGAGAAAATCAGAAACTCTCTGCAGATACGAGACACTAACACGCCTTTTCTCCACATTCCAGCCTCCCTCTCTGTCTGTTTACGGCTTCTTACGGCTTTTACGTCTTTGTCTCGTCTCGCTGCGTCTGATTGGTCCACATCAGTCTGCTGATGTTGGGAAATAACAAGAATCCAGAATTCACCTCAGATGCATCAAACTAAAGTAACGAGGCTGTTGTGAAGCTGTGAAGAGGAGAAAGTTCAGGTGTAGAGAGGAGAAGACACACAGAGACTCAGATACATGAGACATGTAGTCAAGGACAGAAACGGAGTATTTGTACTCAGTTTCTTCTCACTCTGCTCTCCGCTGGTCGGATATGAAGTCGTGGTTTGAGGATGTGATGTCTGTCAGTTTGAGTGACATGACAGTGAGATGACATCATAATGTGAGTAAGATTAATGATCCGACGCTTCAGTTCTTCTTTTTGGGCCTTTTATCTGAGCTGGAACGTAAATACTGCAGCGACAGCTCTGCCGGGTTCAGCAACACACACAAAAAACGGCTGCTTGTTTGCTCTTGGTGGTGGTTTCCTGGCCGTGTTGTGCTGCTCTGATATTGGTGCTCAGTTGCATCAGCGGGCGATGAATGTCTCCTTTGAGGATTTGTCCGGTTGGAGGTGGTTTCCTCGGATTGGATGGTGTAATCCGTCTGAAGAAGAATGGGGTTTAGGAGAACATCCAGGTGGTAAACGGCTCAGATCAGACTGCGACGAGCTTTGGCAGCTACAAATAGTTCTGGGCCGAGTGTTCGTTGTGTGATGACAGAACAGAACCAGGACAGACGGGAGAGAAGAAGGAAGGTCTGATATTAAAACAGAGCAGCTTGTCTGACACTTTAGGACCCAAACAGGAAATAAAACCAACGTTGAATCGATGAAACGACGACGTGCAGTAAATCAGACAATCAGCCTCAGTGCTTCACTTCAAAGCGTCAGATTTCTGAATGATGAACAAGTCCGATCCAGGAGACCCGGTGTGGATCGGACTCGGTGCCGACCCATCGAAGCGAGGCACTCATCAGAAGACTTTCTGTGGGTTTGTTTCCAGCTGTTGGTCACGTGTCGTTCCTGAGCAGTTTTGTGGACCGGTGACGCACATCGTCCGGCTCTGGAGGCCCGTCAGGGAGTTCTGTTGCATTTGGTCTGCAGCAGCTTTGAGTGTCAGTGACCCGATATGACCCGCAGTTTCACTTCACCACCAACCAAACTGCATTCTTTATAACTCCAGGTGAACTGCTCTCCACGCGTCGGCACAAACACAAACCGAACCAGAACAAAAATGCGACGTGTGTCCTCGCTGAATGAACAGAACCAGGTGTGACCGTGAGCTTCCTCTTCTGCCTCCTGAACCACTTCCTGAGCTTTTTCTGTGAACAGGAGCATCCGTCTAACATAGACAGAAAGGAGACGCTGAGCTGTGGACAGCAGCAGAATGAAGAGGCGGAGACGGAGGCAGTGAAAACATAAAACCAATTCTTCCCTGCTGGAAATCCCCGTCCAAGTGTGTGTGTGTGTCAGATCTCAAACTGTGTGTGTTCCTCTAACGACACCGTCAGTCATCACACCAGGCGGCTCGAAGAGCTGCAAGGACGCAAATATGTCTCTGATGATGATGATACCTATAAATATAAGGAATAATTAGTGTAATTATCAAGAAATACAGGGCAGATATTGGCGGTTGCCAGGTAACACGTACCACAGGACTCTGGAGATGGAGATATCGGATCAGAACACACATTTATTCATACTTGTTGAATGTTTCTTCGTGTTTTGTACATTATTTTCAGCAATAACCAGGATTGTATTATCACTAAGTCACATTAACAAGTCACAGCTGAATCAGAAGGTGGAGGACGTCGCTAACGAGACGAGTGTTGATGTAATATTTTTAAGAGCTCTCCTGCTGTCTTTTAACAATTCTCGTCAGGTAATTACTGAAAGGTAAAGGGTTAGAAAAAGATTCTCTCCTGTTCTGGTTTGGTTTTATCGTCACATTGTGCCAATGTCTCCTGAAAGGTTTCCTCTTGTTGCCACATGAACAGCTGGAAAATGTCCTGAACATCTGTTTAGATTGACTTCTCAGGCAGCGACTGTGGCTGAACATGGCTGAAAAGTGTCTCCAAGTCTCATCGAAAGCTGACAGTTGTGTTGCCAAGAACTCAGCTAGAAACTGCTTGAACTGTCATTTCTACAAAAATACTTTGTCACCACTTACACAGGGGGAATATGTCTCGACAAATTATTTAAAATGTCTGCTTTTGTTGCCACAGACACGGCTAAAAAATGTCCCAGCGTCTTAAAAAAAATCCTCCTGTGGTTTCATACTTGCAGGTGTTGAAATGTCTTGAAATCCTTCTTGTCTTGCTGCTAAGATGAGAGGCTAACAGAACATGAGAAGCTAACAGAGAGCATGAGAGGCTAACAGAGAGCATGAGAGGCTAACAGAGAGCATGAGAGGCTAACAGAACATGAGAAGCTCACAGAGAGCATGAGAAGCTAACAGAGAGCATGAGAGGCTAACAGAGAGCATGAGAAGCTAACAGAGAGGATGAGAAGCTAACAGAGAAGATGAGAAGCTAACAGAGAAGATGAGAAGCTAACAGAGAACATGAGAGGCTAACAGAACATGAGAAGCTAACAGAACATGAGAGGCTAACAGAGAGCATGATAAGCTAACAGAACACGAGAAGCTAACAGAACATGAGAAGCTAACAGAAAAGATGTCAGGGCTTTATTCTGAGCTTCATGTCTTCAGTTGCTCTGCAGGCAGGACGCTGCAGCACTTTCAGTGAATCTGCATATTTATGGCGACAGTCTGGCTCCCATTTCACGCCGGATGCCTCCAGAGTCGCCCGCTCTGTATTTCATGTGCTCGGCTCCGGGACGTTAAAATAACCGCTCGGTTTCTCGCCGTCCGTCGTTTGATTTACAGACGCTGACCTGTCCCCAGCCTGTAACCGTGTAATGGCCCGTAACTGCCTGGCACAACTGGACTCTCACATTCATATCGGCTTTTATTTCTTCCAGCTGCTGGAGGCAAAGTGAGTAATGAGGTGTTTTATCCAGACGACACAACTCAGCAGCAGGGAAGAGGAGGAACTGAACTACTGATGGCTCTGAGAGCTCCGAAACACGGCGAGCACGAGGACAGAAGATAATCTGTGGATATTTTAGACGGGATTAGCCGCCAGGTGAGAAACTGAAGCTTGTTTTTCTGTCCTCGATGGTCTGGTGTCCATCCATCATCCATCCATCTGTCAGTTGTTGAAGCCGGGCTTCATCCAAACACGGCGCTCGGTTCTGGAGTCAGCTGTCACTTTGTGCAGCAGCCAGTCACTCATTTGTCCGACCACTCAGAGAACCACTTCGCCAGCCGGGCGCCGTGCCAGAGAACCAATCAGATATTCTCACATGTCCGTATCTCTGCAAACCAGGCGGCCATGTAACCATTTAGTCAAGTGAGCCGTCCAGCCGGAGCTCCATCCAGGCAGTCAGAGCAGCGACAGCCAAACACGGAGCGGCTGAGTTTAAAGCCAGAGGACAGCTGACATCCTGCACGTCCCGGTGTGTCACTTTAAATCCTCCTCCCGGTGCGTCAGACTAAATCTTCCCCCCTAATTGACAGAGCAGAGGATGTTTTGTGCCAGGTGCACTGATGGCAGGAAGCAGCAGCGAGGGAGAGGGAAGGCGAGAGAAGACCGTGAGAGGATTCATGTCGGCGCCACAGAAACGTACAGGACGCTCTGTCAGCAGCTCGGTGTTGTGTAGTGCTGCCGTGTCTGCTGAGCTAATGATGTGAATCCACACTGCAGAATATAAAGCATGAAGAACATCAGCTTGGAGGTTTGAGGATCATCTCGAGCTGGAGTTCCTCTGACGGCCACAAGATGGAGAATCATCACATGAACCCTCCTGAGGTGCAGATTTACATCTTTAAAGGGACAAATCAAAACGACCTGTTGTTCCTTCAGCTCCGAATGAAGCCGACTGACGTAGTGTTGAATGTAGATCATGCCAGAGTATAAAACACGTTTCTAATGGGGGAAAACATCCAACATTTCATATATTAGAGATGATAAACCAATAGTTGATTCTTAAAGCTCCCAACATGGAGCAACACAGAGACATAATGTAAATATAGTTAAAGACAGATCTGATTCTTTGGTGACGATAGTTGTGTTGAGAGAATCTGGTAGAATAAGTAGATTGAAAACGATGAAATAAGAAACAACCTACTAGAGATAAAGCATCAGGCCACGCCCCCTCAGTATTAAGATAACCAACAGCAGACAGACTGAGAGCATTATTAGAATATAAAGTTTTGTTCGGGGTCATCTAAATGTGGTATGAACACAGTTTGGTGGCGCCTCAACAGCTGACAACAGAATAATGACACCATCTGCCTCCAGATTAGTTCAATTAAGTCGTCTGTTTCTACTTTAGGTAACTTAATTAATCCTTCAAGCTGTTAACACATCAGAGTTAAACTTTAAATGAATTCATAATAACATGTATGAAGCATGCAGCAATCAGATCTTTAACTTTGCTGAGAATCTGAGAGAAAGAATAATTAAACTCGACCAGATGAACTCAGACGTCTTCACTGTCAGAATGAGTTGTTGTGAGTATCGCTGCACCTCCTGCAGGATCTTCGGGTGGTTGTGGGTTACAAACACTCAGGTTTGATGGTTCTCTCAGTTTTCTGTCTTTATAAACTGATTATCTTTGAGTTCTGGGCTGTTGGTCGGATTGTGACCGCCGCGTGTTCCTGTTCATCTGATGAAGTTCTGTGACGGTTCTGCAGCCTGCAGGTGTTCATGTTTGTCTGGTTCAACAGAAGTCACATCATCATCAGGTTCAAAGTGAAATCAGGATCGTTCCCACTGATCGTGAATCACATTAGAATCATAATATCTGTTTAAATAATTGCAGTATGATTTCTTTGACCGCATCGTTCGACCTCTTTAGTGAAGTGAGTGTGTAATAAATCGTCCTCAGAGACAAATCTGTAAACCATATTTCTTTATTAAAGATTAAGAAACTCCAAGCAGCATATTCATAAATAAAATAAGGGTCTCCCTTAGATGTACGGTGACAGACTATATGCTATGACAGTTCATGTTTTTCATCTTCTGACGCGGCGCTGGAGTTTAAACGTAAAGGAGGCGACACACACACACACACACACACACACACACACACTCTCAGTCCGTCCGTCATGTTGTGGAGCACAGTGTAAAAAGCAAGTCGGTTCACAAGAGCAACTACTGACACAGTTAGAAAACATCCATGTAGAGTCTGTTCAGTCGAGAGCCGGGTCTGAGTCTGCGGTCCAGAACCCCCTCCGACAGGTTTGGACGAGGCAGAACTGAAGTCCGGCTGTTTGTTCCTCCAGACACAGAAACACACGGCGGGTTTGATGTCACACACAACATCAGCTCTGTACACCCACGTCGGCAGAGATGAGAGATACTCACGGTTTTCTGAACAGAGAAATTTAAATAAAGAGAACTTCTGCTCGGGACAGATCACATGTCAAACGTCTGTATCCACGGCAACACATGAAACCTTCTCCAACAGGTCGGATCCACCAAAATAAAGTACAATAATCCTAAAATCAGGCCGGTGTGTGTCGGGGTGGAGCTCGTCTGACGATCTTTAAAACTGTTTCTGCTCGTTTGTGATGAAACACAAAGTCACAAGTCAACAGAGTGTTTAGCTGCGTCGTTATCGTTCAGGTTTAAAAGATGAAGCGACCGTTGGCATTAAACATAAAAAACATCACCAAACACATAATCCTGGTTCTGAGTCCAACTGGGACATCTTTGTTCAACCTAATTGATGCTGTTCAGAACCGATTACTGGAGCCGACACAATGTTAGCATCAGTTTTAAATAGATACTGATGATGTGTTACTGCAAGATAAACCCAAACCACAGATTTATAGTTATTTTGAAGAAATATATCCAAAACATGTCCAGTGGAGTCAGAACCAAAGTCTTCTAGATGTATTTTCAACTCCAGAACTTCTTCTGGTTCAACATTGAAGTTTTTGTCGACCACATTTTACTACATGCAGTGAAACCTACAGTAAAGATTCAAACCTCAAGCGTTTCAACCAGCTCCTGTCATCCAACCATCCGACCCTCCAGCTGGCTCGGGTTCAGGGCTTGAGGTCCAGAACAAAGCTGATAAATACTTTAAATAAAGGCTACTGAGGTTCAGGCTCAGGTTTCAAATCCTCCCCTGTAGTTTTCACTGCATGGAATTCTGCCATCATAAAAACTTTAACTTTAGACATGTGGAGCTGAAAAGAAGTCTGAAATTACAGTTCAGAAACTTCTGACGTCAGTTGGACATCAATGGAGAACGCTGAAAAGAGAAAACAACCCACAGAAACTTTCTTTCTGCTCTCCGCTGGACGTCTTTTCAACGTTGTCAAAGAAGTTGAAAAGACGTCTTTTCAACGTGTTTTTCTGTAGCCGATGTTCTCGGTGTGGGCTGTACTTTGAGATAAAGTCATTCAGCACTGCTGCTGTTCACTGAAACGTTTCCCCATGTTGTCAGCCGAGCACCAAACGTACCTTCTGTCTGATTAATCACATAACACTTGTTGTCCCGTCTACAGAGTAAATGTATGGATGAAGCCCTTCGTTCCTCCACTTCCTCTGCCGACATAACAGCTTCTCGGAGCGGAAACCTTCTCTCTGACTCGTCTGTGTGCAAACAACACGTCTGGCAAATGAAGTCAAAACTCATCAGGCTCATAAATGCACATTAATTGCACTTATGAAAGCAGAGCGGCGGGTGGAGTGTGTGGTTTCATGTTTCCTAAAGGTTCATCGTATAGACCTCCATCCACAAAACAATCCAGTGTTTAGCAAACATAATCAGATCCCTCTATATTACAAGCAGTTGAGGTATGGCACCTGCAGACTCTCCAGCAGCTCCAGCCTCTGATTGCACTTTGGATAATGACGCCCTCTGTCATCCCTGCAGGTGATAATGGATCTCATTAGAAATGACTTGTGGGAATATGAGGCCTCTCGCTGTCACTCTCTCTCTCTCGCTGTGATTAAAATAACTGCTCTGCTTTGCAGGAGAAGAACCTGTATACAAGTGTCTCACATTAAATTCTCTAGTATCAAAAATTAAAGACGTATCTATAGAGCTCATAGACTTTTTTTTCTTCTTCAGGTTAAATATAACAAATAAAAGAAGGTGGGAGACTGTGAGGCTGCGTTCACACCGACACCGGACTGTTTTCACCGCGATGCTCCAAACCAAAAGTAAAGACGTGTTGAGTAACAACGTGACGTCAGCAGAGGACTGGAACTGTCCCGAGGATTGTGGGTAAAAGGGCTTTCAGAGCAGGATTAGCTTAGCAGAAAAACAACACAGGTGGATCTTCAGCTTCATGTCAACCAGAAACCTTTTGTCCCAACTTCACTGTGAGCACCGAGCTTTGTTCAGGCTCTAACAACGTTAACGTCACCAGGAAGATCGTGTTTCCAGGTGTGTCTCAGTCGGCAGAGGATGAGTCTCGATCCAGATGGGATCTCTTGAACTTTGAGTTTGGCTCCAGATAAAGATCCAGGAACGTGTTCTCACTTTCTCTAACAGTGTGAGACGGGACTTTTCTTTTTTCCCCCACATTTGCAGATCTTCGGTCACTGGTCAGCGGCAGGAATCGATGAATGAGGGGATTGTTGGGTCTTTGCTAAGGTATGCACTCTACCGAGGGCCAGTCTGGTTCTGGGCTGAAAGGGAGACGATCCTGGTTAGTGACAGTATTTCACTAAAGTTCTGTTGTGCTGGTGAATCCAAAACTTCTCCTTCTGAAGCACTGTGAGAACCATCTGGCTCCTCAGGTTAACTTCAGAACATTTGGCCTGCCTCTTGGATCAGAACCGGTTCCTTCTGCTCAGTGTGTGCGTACGTTTGAGAGCTGAGTGTTGATTTCTGGAGGGGACCGACTGAACAAAGCTGTCTGGATCCAAACACAATAAGCAGATTGTAACTGTCCAAAGATGTGTTTCATTTTAAAGAATAATGGGTGTAAACAGACGTTTGGTCCAGACGACCTGCAGCGTCTCATCCTCCTGGAACCGCTTAAACTTAATTAATTAGTTATTAATTTCCAGTTTTGATATCGATCAAGTCTGTGTGATCGCAGCCAAACAGTCTCTCCTTCTTCTCTTCTTCTTCTGTGTTTCCTCTCGTTACAAACTGAAACTCGTCACCTGACAGAACTGATGCCAAATAAAACACTACTGTAAAAAACAAACCACTCAGCTGGGTGTAAAATACGACCCGGATAAGAATCCACTTGTTTTCCCCCCTTTGTTGTTGAACGATACACCATTTACAGTCGACATAAGAAAATGAATGTAGACTGCTGATTTGAAAAAACAACGTATATTATATATTCGATACAAATGAAAAAAAGAAAAAAAAAGATTGTGATCATTTTCGTCCGATGCTGAAGATATATATAGGGTTGGTACAGAGGTGCATAACAGTAGGTGTCCAACACTAACATGTCCCTACAGCAGTGCATCATGGGTAGTCGTTTACATCGATGAGTTGTGGAGAGACATCGTTTAATTTCGGCACTTAGAAAACAATCACAATGAATTTCGCGTCATTGTTTCATATTGAACAAAATTTACAAAGCCATTCAAACAGTCATAACTTTTTCATCAATGTATATATATATTTTTTATCTGGTTTTGTTGGTTTTTTATAACTCAACTTCAAAAATTGAGAATATTCAAAATACACTTTAACCTCACTTCGTTCTCTTGGTATTTACACGTATGTACAAGAGAAAAATTACACCCGCCACCCGCCCACAACCCCACCTTTTTTTTGTGTGTTTGTTTTTTTTTTTTTTTTTTTTTGTAACATCAGCGTTTCTGAACAGGTAGTGAGATACAAAATCTTTTTTACTTTGTACATGTATGTTTTTTTTTTCTTTCCCTTCTCTAATAATTCTCCTCTAACTCGCCTCAAATCCAGAACCGGACCAGAGTCCAGAGGGCGACCTATCACTATATGGATGTACTGTGGGTGGCATCAATGGCTTCGGGTATGGGTCCTGCGGAGACTGCCTGGTAGGACATTGGCATGGGTGTCTTGCCAGGGCTCTGCCGGAAGAGCCCCCCGTTGGGAGCCCGGTGTTTGCACTGCATGCTGCCGCTGAGGCTGGTGCTGCTGAGCGGGTGGTGCAGGGGCAACGTGTTGCTGCCAGGGCCCTGGGATGGGGGGAGCGTCCTGCCTAGGGTCCCCCCATGGTGAGGGTGGGGTAGAGGCGGAGGCGGCACCCCCTCCCCTGGGAGGAAGGTGGTCACAGCGAGGCCCGAGGGCGGGTAGTCCCGCACGGACTCCGGCCCCGGCACCAGAGAGGCCTGGCTGGGCTGCATGCTGCCGATGTCCAGCGCAGAGATCTCGATAGAGGGGCCGGGGATCTGCTTGTGGGCCAAGTCCTCGTCCAAAAGACTGTTCATACGACGATGCACCTGTTCCAGATTCACCTCCTTGTCCTATAAGAGGAGGAGGAGGCGGGGATGGAGGAGGACAGAGGAGAGACAGGGGGAGGGAGGAGAGGAGGGAGGAGGGACACAGAGGCTGAGATTGGCGATGGGCCGGTTTCTCAGACTGATTCAGGTCTGCTGGTGCTCCATGCATTCTCTATCTGTCATGGCTTTTGGACGTGGCCTTTAGTTTTGAACTGATGGACTGCTATCAGCATGCCGGATGATAGACAGCATCGTGTTTCTGTTTGTCGTTTGCTGTGAGAAGCCCAGTGGGAACTGAGGCCACAGAAACCAATTTGAATGTGCACCTTGAAATCAAACTTGGCCAGTGGATATTAACGGTTTGATGTCTGGAGGAAAACAATCCTGGAGCCAAACCGACTGCAGGAAGTTTGTTGTAAAGCTGTTCGAGGCTGCATTCTCGTACGTTCGTTTTCATGAAACTTGTGAAGGAATGTTCGAGTTTGGATTTAATCTGGATCTTGAATTCTTTTCATTTTAGCTCCGAGCACAAAGACTGAGCTGAGTTTCACGGTCAGTTTAAAATTCAGGTCATAAGAAACGAATCTTTGAGTTTTTCTCTTCTCACTGAACTGAAAATACTCTGTTTTCTTTCCCCTCTGTGCCTGCTTCTCCCTCGCTGCCCTTGGAGCCGGTACACTGTGTACAGGAGGATCGGTTCCCTATCAGAACAATTTAATCAAAACATTGGCTGACGGTGCATCTCCTGCCGACTGCAGCCGTGCATACTTGTTAGGCATTAATAGACACTTGAGTGTTTCCCTGTTGAACCGCAGGTCTGCCTCAGCACACTGGGTCATGGGAAGGTAAAGGACGAGGGGTAAAGAGGGAGATAGCAGGCCTGACTCGCATATCAAGTGACGCTTCGGGTCTAAATCCAGATTCCAGACACGTCTGTGAGTGGATGCAGCTTCAGTCCCTGCAGCCTGTCGGTGTCGTGTGTTTCCTGACAGGATCTGAAACGAACGCTCGCTTTACAACAAACGTATGAAGTCAGGAAACGTTCCTGAACGCAGCCCGTCTCGGCTCCAGCATCGGATTCAACTCAGAGGTATAATGATATTAGTCACAGTAAGTCGTCACAGTAACACAAGTGATATTCAGAACAATGACACATTTACACTGTAATTAATAAACACATATTCAGTTATGTTACCCCCCCGACTGATTTAGAGAAAGTTTGCCTTTTGTTTTATTTGATTTTTAAAGTTATAATCCTCAAGATTTTCATCATTTAAGACACATTTTTTAAATTCATATATAAACGTTATATCATTTCAATCAGCTGGAGCCATTTAGTGTGTTTATATAATATTTCACAGTTAATATAATTATTACTTCAGGTGTCATCCTACAGCTCAGTTTGATCTTTGTTTACTGATATCAGCCGTCACAGATGAGTCGTATGCTCGGCCTGATTTGCGATGATATTTCCTGTTTGCTGTTTCAGTGCATTCATCAGTAAAATATGCTGTTACATTAATATTTACATTTTTGACCTTAATATCAACATTCGTCCCAACTGCTGCAGCTCGACTGGGTTTAAATTTTTGTGAGTATTCGGAGGGAACAGATGTTGGCAGGTGAAGTTTGTGTGAACGACTCGTTGGTTCAGGCGTCACACTGACTTCTCTAAAAACAAAACAACTTATCACGGTCACATCATGTGTGACAGGCTGAAGGCTGCCAAGCCACTGACCACAGTTCAAGACTGTGTTTCAATATTTGTATGTGTGAAACTACTGCTATTCTAGTTTTATTTATAAAATAATAATCGTGACAAGTTTGTGGCAGTAAAATGTCCAGTTGTGTTAGTCGTGACAAAAACACAATGCTGTTTATTCTGGTGATTAGTTGCATTTCTTTTTATTCCAGTCAACATATTTTTGGGATTTTGTCAGCAGATCAATCGAAGATGTCCGTCTGTGGTTTGTTTGAATAGTTCTTCCTCTGCTGTGTTTCTGACAGAGCGGCTGTTTGAGGCAGGTTTACTGCCCCCCAGTGGTCGATACGTGTGCCACATTCATATTATTATCAATACACCAGGACTGAAATCTTAAGGATTATAACTTTATCCTGATTTTTATTCATTAAAACAGTTACTTGCTCCTCTTCCAGTCGGGAATTTGTTGAGTTTCGGCTACTGGTTGATGTATTTCTGTCTCTCCTTCTGACAACATTCACATTAAGAAACACTGAATATAAGTTGTGTTTGTTGTCGGCATTTAAAAAGTGCAGTGTTAAATTTCTCCCCCCCCAAAAGAAGCGACAGCCCCGATTAGCAGGAAAGCTCCTAATGGGAGGTTAATAGAAATCAAAGGACGAGCGGTCGGTCTCTGAAAGGCGACGTGGTGATGAGGCGTTGAGGTAGAGCGGAGGAGAGAGCACTTCCTGTGATAATAGCAGCTTGTGAACGCACACCGGAGGAAAGCTCAGCGTCTCCGTGCATCTTGATTGGCTGGGTGAGCTCAGCGGAGGTTAAAGCATCTGTCTGCTGCCTGTGTGTGAACCTTGAAGGAACACGTAAACATCCACGAGGTGTGAGCAGGTGTGAACGATCCCTCTCCAGCCTCAAAGAGCCTCTCAAAGCCAATTAAAGCATCTCAGTGCAGGTTATTGTTTCAGCGGACGGCCGTCTCATTAAAATATGTTTTGTGCGGCATCAAACTGGCAGCTCGCCTAAATAAATAAATGCCCGGGATTAAAACCTCAGCTGGTCGTTAAAGAAAGACTGGTGATGTAAGTGGAAGAGAAGAAAACAACAGCCGTCCATTAATTTGGAAAACAAACAGCTCTTTTAATGAGCGCTGCTGGTGGGGGGGATGTAAATCACCCTCCCTCCTGCGACTCTGAGAACGCTACAACTGGTGAGTGGGTTGTGCTCGAGTGTGATAAGAACATTTTCTGCTCCTTTCTGGATTCAAGTGGCCCTCGGAAACGTTTAAACTCTACCAAAGAAATCTTTTTTTTTTTTATAATCGGCTGCCTTTGATATCAGCATCTCACCGTTAAGACGAGTGTCGGTCTGATGTAACGGACGTCGACCCGCCGAGAGGCCAAGATGAGGTCGCTCACTTCACCGAGCAGACCGGACGACGCAGACGTCAGCATACAAGCTAACAACTGAAGCCAGCGACGACGGGAGACACGTTAAATTTACTCTCCTGGATTAAACATACACGCTAGTGAGTTAGCCTACTGGCATCATTAAAGGAGCAGTTCACCTAAAAATATAAAAATCCAGTCCCATTCTGCACAGCGTGTTGAGGGACAAACCACAGCAGAACCACATATTCTTCACGGTGGTTCTGAGCAGCTCTGCGCACACGTGAACCAAACAGTTTTCTCAGTCTGGAGCCAAACAGTTGCAGAACAATGCTTCACTTTATAATATCAAACTTCAAAACTCTAGAGGCTAATTTGTCAGTTTGCTAAGTGGCACTCACAAAGTGTAAAGTCTAAAATCAGAGTTTTCCCAATGAAGTCTGGCTCTGTGAGACTCTTTTGTTGCACTGCGACACATTTAGACTAGTTAATGAACTCAAACACAAAGAAGATTTCTGCCTCTGAGAAATATTTGTCAAATCTGCTTTAATAACTTTGACACAGCGAGTCTGAAGATAAATGAATATCGCAGATTCTCCTCCAGTTATTTGAGGACGGGCACCAGTAATTATCTTGTTAAGTAATTTTTAAGGGTTAGAAATGATCCCAATCTGTAAGTGTTTCCATTAAAAGGCACTGAAACTGCTTGCAGGATTTATTTAGATATTTATCACAGTGTAACTGTTTTTTTCTGTTTAAGACGGCGACAACAGGTAAAAGTGAGGTCGGAGGTCAGCCCTTATGGAATGTGTTCATACAGTTAAAAGATGATCAAGTGAAACAAAGTAAGGAGAAACAGAAAGGCACTTGAAGAACCAGGAGGGTTTCTAATGGCGGCAGGTGCAGTTAAAGGTGACAGTCGGTGCCTGAAGGAGCGACGTCGCCGACGTTAATCATCAAGTCGTCTGCAAAGAGCAAACGCCCAAATTCTAATCAATTGCAATTAAGACCGAGCCGAGACATCTGGTTCTGTAAATAACTTCCTGTTCAATGTTCCGATAAGCAAATTGATAATTAGCATCAGCGGTTTTATCAGTGGAAGGTTTAATGAGCAAGAAGAAAGTTTAACGACAGGCCGTCTGATGGAAGTTTTGGTTTTCGTCTTCGTTGATCTTTCACCTTTTGATTACAGATAAAGATTGTTTGATATTTTGACGTGTACTCATGTTATTTAGTTTATGGTTACATGGAGGAGAATATAATACATGATGTTAGTTAAAATAAATCAATTTAGGTGCCTTGAAACAAATCCCAGCATTTTAACTTTGGTTCACATTTACTGGAATATTTATTTTCACAGAACAACAGGAACGAGGCACGATTCTACTCAGCTTCAGATTTACAATTGACCAAAAATATCAACAAAACAAAAGGACGTTGGCGATGGCACAGATGTGATTGTCTTCTTTTGTTTTGTCTTTATTTTAAATAGTTGTATAGGAGGTCTATTCTGACCTGTATCAATAGCTTCTGCTTCATCCCAGCCTCTCTCTCTGTCTGTCCAAATGTCCCTCCTCCCCTCCGATGAAGCAGTTGTAATGTCATTATATGTCAATGGACCAGAAACCCTTGCCAGTCTGTAATCCTTAGTAACCTGCACGAGATCATAGACAGTCAAGTGTAAATAAAAAAATGACAAGGATAGATGGAGAGAGGGAGGGGAGATAACACGGGTGTCCACATTGACATATAATTTGCAATAAGACGTGACACAGTGATAGTAGCAGGGGGTTATGGACCGGGATGCTGGAGACAGTCTCACTGCTACAGGGCGACACACCAACGTACTGTCTGCTCACACTTTAGTTTATGGATCCACGTCAAAGCTTTGCTTCCATTTTGTCCCCTGGTGTGTTTGTGTTGAGGTGTGTGTTGTGTTCGGCAGCGCAGGTGAATGTCGTCTGGAGGTAAAACATGCAGGTCTGAGGTCAGTTTATGTTCGAGTGTCGAGCTTGTGTCCCGGTGCCAGACGGTAAAGGAGCAACACGTAAGAATCGGCCAGCTGTTGTATTCAGAGCTGTTGGGGAGCTGAGCAACTGCTAACTGCTGCTAGTGTTGAGGCTAGCTGGTTAGCATGCTAACATAGACATCATGATGTCGTTTCTTCATATTCTGTTTATAATTATATTTTGTTTAGCCAACAGTGAGCTTCACTTTGAAAGCTTCAACTAAGAAACAAGTCCGACTGCAGATTTTAATATAATTAGCATGAAGTCTGTGATCAACAGAGTATAAATGTGTTTGTTGAAACTCCCCCTGTGAAATGGAACAACCCGTCATCAGTTTGTGTTGATGGCGTTTATGTGAACAGTTCTAATGTGGCGTCTTCAGTTGAGGTGATTTCTGACAGAAAAACATGGACGCTTGCAATTCACTCACAACCTCGTGAATGTTGCTTGGTGTTAGCTTTATGCTAACAGTTTAGCCATAAAAATATAATACCTAGTGATCAAAGCAGATTTATCGGACGAACGTTAAGTGTAGCTGCTGAAGCTGCTGAAGTGTTTCCACGACGACACTCTCATTGTTCTTGTGTAAATGTCAAACAAACTCCAGATCTTGTTAACATTAGGAACTAGTTTGGAACTGGGACACAACTTGACTTGACTTTAACACACTGTACTGATATTTCTGTGCGCTGAACTAACATCTCTCAGCTGGGCTGTCACAGTGTGGTCTGCTAACTGACGGCTGCAGGGTTTTATTCAGTAGGCACTTGAGTTCGTGTTAGCAACAACAGGGAATGATCCGGACTGACTGTGGACGTTAATGCAGGCTGAGCTGCACTATTAAAGGTTCACTCGGGTTTGATAAATTACTGTTTTGTCTCTTGACGTCTTCCAGGATGAAGTGAACGTGTGTTACGGTTGTGTGCCTGAGCGATTTCTCTCCTGTTAATTATAATCTCTCTTCTGAACCTCTGGGTGCAGGAAACTAGCAAAGCCTCACTGTAGAAAATGAGTTTATAACAATAATTCAATACGGAGCACTTGAATGGTTACAGATCCGGCACTGTGGGAATTAATCATTAGAGTCTGCGGGAGCACTCGGCCACTGCAGCAGGGGTTTGCTGAGGAACATACAGGACGTGCCGATAGCCAAATCCTGACTCGCAGGTTTAATCCCATGTTTTCAGTGGGCTGTTTTGCTGAAGGCCTCGAGTGTGCGCGTCCAGGCGAGGAGGGACGAGTCCCGAGTGGATGGATAAGCTGTCGGTTCATGAGCGTATTAGTACAGGTGATGGTCAGGTGGGGTGTGCTGTGTGCTCCATGTGCTTTAACAAAAACAGATGAGCTCTGTGTGTGTCAGTTTAGGCCGAGGTGAGTGGAGAGTGATGGACGGATAAAAGAAAACATGGAGGGGGGTAATAATAAGAGACCAAATTTGATTTCAATCAGGGCTGCTGTGGCACAGAGCACATCTACCTGTCTGCCCTACCTGCCCTCCCTCTGTCCCCCAGCTCTCCACTAACTGTCCTAACCCTCTCTCCTCTACAGCTGGGTGTACTGGAGCTCCACTAAGTCGGGGCTCGCGTCTGCGGCTGGATCCTTAAAGTAGAGTGTGGCAGTGTCTTCCCCCCGCTGGCCCGTCCGCCGGGCCCTGTGCTCGGTCACCTCTTTGGGCTGCTCCTGGCGGCAGCGGTTGCTGTTCCACCAAGCCTCCAGCCCGGCCACCAGGCAGGCCAGCAGCAGGCCGGCGGCCAAGATGCAGAAGACGCCCGCGAAGCTGTGCAGCTTGAGGGAGCGGCCGTCGGGGTGGGTGCTGCCGTGGCTGCTGAGGTCGCAGCGGCCGGTGCGAGGCCACCACTTCTGCTTCATGATGTCCAGGTCGCCTTTCTCCTGCAGCTCCAAGATCCTGAAGGAGAGATGAACAGGTGAGTCAGTTAAATGTACAAATCAATGTTGAAGCCTTCAGTCAGTGACTTTTCAAAGACACGTAACATCTGAGTTACTCAGAAACAATCGTGGATCATCTCGTGTGCTTCTTTAGAAGAACGTGAGTTTTGTGTTTCATGAACACATGCAGCGATTTTCTTTTTTCTGGCCCCTGCAGTTGAATCAGCACATTAAACTGATATACTGATTATTTAAGATTGTTTTCATGTGTGAAGCCGGTTACATTTTTTTCCCCAACAGATTTGTTTTAACGACACTCGAGCACTAAATACCTTTAACTGTCTGTTTATGGCTCTTTTACATTAATATGCTGGCACACATATGCTGGGCATAAATTTGACCTCCCGCATTGGATCCATCAGTACTTTGGTGATCATATGGTGAGTTACTCTGTGATTTTCACTGTTATTATGAACTAAAATATTGGCGTTAGCAGCGATTCAGAGGACCAAGCTTAGGATTAAAACTGACCAGGAGGAAGGAATGAAAGAATCTGTTGAGAAGTGAAGACTTGAGGAGATATTAAAACACATCCTTCACACTGACGCAGGCAGCAGCTCGCTTCGTTTCATCTTTGCACTCTGACCTGGAACATCTCCACAGTTCCTTCACATGGACGCGTTAGTCAGCGACACACATTAGGTCCCGTCCAGCAGGCGCGCTGTTCTCGTTGCGTTGAGTTATGGAGTTAATTAAGCAAACTCTGCTGCGACCACTGAAGTCCAATCTGCTTTTAGCTGCAGTAAAATCAGAGCCCAATTTGCTGTATTTAATCTGCTCAACACAGCGTGAACGTGTTGAAGGTCAGCGCACTGCAGTTTCCATCTACTGCCCCCCGAAACACCCCGAGGACAAAATAGTTTCACAGCACAAATGAGCAGCAGAAGCAACAAAGTCCGCAAAGGTTATTAATGGCAGGATTATCAAATGGAAAGCAGGGATGGAGGTAATATAGCAGTTAGGGGACTAGGTATTAAAATGATGGTTGGAAACAGGGAGATAATGGTTTCTGCTCTGAACAATAGCTCTGCCCTCAATTTAACACCCGGGCACATTATTCCTGGTCGTCCCCGAGCGCTGCGCTGCCAGGACGCCTCGAGCTGCTGGACGCCTGCTGAACCAGGCCGGGCAAGAAACTTCATTACCAACCAACGTTTTGTCTCCATTCAGAGCTACAAATTAATCCCTAAACAAACACAGAAGTCCTTAATTAACGAGGACGTGCGCGGTGCAGAGGGAGGAGAAGGGAGAGGGGAGGCCGGGATGAGAAACAGTCCCACAGGCCGACGGTGAACCAGACCAGAGCGACCACGAGGGGAGCTGCAGGGAGACTGGAGACGCCTGAACAGAAGTCGCATGGCAGGAAACCTCAGATCACATTTAGACCACAACTGAGAGAGTAGGTGGTGTAAAAGGCCATCCAACTCTCGTGAAGTTTGCATGACGTGTATTTAATATCACACACTAAAACTAGGATTTAAGATCCTGATGCAGACGCACCAGAGCTGCAGACTTTTTACAGGACGGTGTGTGGTTCACCTTGTCACACACATGAACATATCAACGATATTTGTTGTATTGTTCAGCTTATATGCTGGTTAGCAAGCATTTACAGCTGAAACAGAAGCGTGTGGTCTGATCTCTCGTCAGGTACGAAGCTCAGAGCAGGTCTGAGAAACAGGTTTTACCTGCTGGCTCAACCTGAGCAGAGAGGACGAGAGAGTATCACACAGAGCTGCAGAGAGAGAGAGAGAGAGAGAGAGAGAGAGAGAGAGAGAGAGAGAGAGAGAGAGAGAGAGAGAGAGAGAGAGAGAGAGAGGGGTGAAGATGGAAGTCAGCAGGACACGAGGGGGAGGAGGTGTAAATGACATGTCGGTGTGGAGCTGCTCTCAGGCGGCGGGCGTTTCTCCCACGCAGCCACGGGGAGCACGAACACATCGCAGAGAGGCCGTTGGCCTCAGCACAGCGATCTGCAGCCGCTAATGCTCTGAGTTAACATCTCTATTAACGCAGCCGCCACATCACAATCACTGTCTGAGTTTCCCTCCTGGCTGTAATCACACAGGAAGTTACCGGAGGAGGTTGTGATGGCGTCTCTGCTCCAGCTGTGAGCGGCTGTATAAACGCTGCCCATCTCATAACGTTACTGAGTCCCGCTGCTTCTCATTCCACACGAATCACAGGAACATTGACACCTGGTGACCGCTGCACCGTCCTGCTGAGCTCAGACGTTCTTACTAAAATGTTTCTCTGCAGTATCGAGTCTTTAATATGAAGGTGGATGAAGTTGTTTCCTGTGAGCTGCAGGCGCCACAGCGAAGACACAGAACATCATTCAGTCTGTGATGTTCTGAGGATCCATCGTCTCCACGCTGCTGCTGCTCAGCTGCACAGAACTGAGATCTGGCTACTTCATGCAAATCAAGCCAAATGTAAACTATTTAAAAACAGAAGGAAAATTCTGCAACTGTTTGTCTTATTTCTCACCTACATTTTTTTCAGAAAAAAAAAGAATATTGCAAATTTGTGTTAAATTTCCTGGAGAAAAAGTAGATTTTGTTTTTGTGCTGAAAGAACTCCAGGAGATTTCTTTTTTCATTTTATTTTATTTTTCTTTTGTGTGAAACTGAGTGAAAATAAATAAAAGTTGAGGAGAACCAGTTAGTAAAATGATTTTATTTTCCTGAGGACAATAACCAGAGTTGCTGTTCTGGGAACATTTTTGCTGCTGAATGATCATTTTATTAAAAACTGTGGAGGTCAGAGGCAGAAATCTCTGAACATCCACAGACACATTTTATTTTCATGTTTGTTTCTCTCTGTTTTGGTGTTGGAGGCCGACTGAGCTTCTGCTCCAGATGAAGTTCAACACCTGAGTGACATCAGCTGAGATGACAGCCATCTTTAATCTGTGGATTCAACTTCAGCTTTCAAAGAATAAACTTCTATGACGACAGCGAGCTGTCAGGGGAAATAAACTCACTGTTAGTTTGTGATTCAGTGAATCTGAGGGAGCAACAACAGGAAGTATCAAACTTTTGTCTCCACATCAGTTTCTGAACTCGTGTTTCTTTTCCTGGGATTCGATCAATATGAGACGGATGAGAAAGTTCCAGGTTTTTTGGAGCTTATGCGTCTCCTCGCTGCTAATTCATGATGTAATGATGTGGAGATTTACTAAATGATGTTTGCGGTTTTGCAAAAACTCGCACTGGGATCAATTTGAGTTTGGGAAGAGAGCGCAGACGAGGTTTGAGTCCACGGCTCAGTGAGCTGCTCGCTCGCTGGAGGAGATGATTGAATTCACCTGAAATATTTGCAGGCTTTACTGAAACATCTGCCTCGGAAAAATCAAATAAGTAATTATCTCACGTCTCTGTGTTTACACACACACACCGTGAATAATCCCTCTCGCTTCACAACAGCGCTTCTTGTTTCATGTGAGCTTATTCGACTTCAGCGTCGAGCAGCGTTATTAATTTAAGGCAGAGCAGAATCTGCCTGCAGGAGTTTCTCAGCTCCCTCTAAACACCTTTTTAACAAGGTTCACACACCTGCACTGCTCCGTCAGGTTTCAACTAAGTCAGCGTGACACTTTTCATCCGACAGTCAGCGTCCTCTCGTTTAAAGGCAGTCTGCTGTAATTGCCTCTGACAGTCTTCTACACTCACATCCGAGGAGTTGCAGGCCGATAATGAAGACTTAACGTCAACAAAGAGGATCAAACTCCCGACAAAAGCCTCCGAGCTTCATCATTAACTCCACGTCACACGTTGTTCCCCTGCACAATGAAACCAGCAGCTCTCATCCAAAACGTGTCGGAGCAGAACCGCAACTCTGTCGGCTTTAACATGTTCGTCTGTGACCGTCTGCCGAGACCAGAACCTGCCGAGACCAGAACCTGCCGAGACCAAAACCTGCCGAGACCAGAACCTGCCGAGACCAGAACCTGCCGAGACCAGAACCTGCTCAGAGCTCCTGAAGAACACCTGAACACCAAGAAAAATGATGCTGCAGGAAAATACATTTCACACATAAAAAATAAAGATGAAATATTTCTTCTAACTTTCTTTTCACTGTTTAACATGATTCATTTATTTTTAATTCTGTTTTTGTACGATTGTTTTTGGTGTTTTCAAAATGGATCTTTTTCTCTAAAAATATTTTTTTTCAGGATTAATTCACAAATGAGAAAAAAGAAACTTGGAATTTTCTTTTCACTGTTAAATACACATTTTTTTTGGGAAAACTTTACACGCATTAAAAAACTAAATTAGGATCCAAGAAATAAAAAAAATCTCCTGAATTTCTCTGAAATATTTGTGATAATATGAATCATTTAATCATTTATTCACAGATTTTATCTTTAGTTTCTTTTAGTTCAGCACCTCATGTGTCTGAGTAAATTTGACTGTTGGGGTTAATAAATTTATTTTATGTTTGTTACATAAAGTTTGGATCAGAGTCGAGTTTATATTTTGATACATTTGGATGTTTGAGTTATTAAAGTTTGTTAAATCGTCTGTTCGACTGTCGCTCGTCCTGACACAGGATGTTGAAGTTGACTGAAGCGATTTAAAGCCAGCGGCGGTCTGGAGTCACTCACTTCTGGGAGAAGAGGTCTCTGTAGGGGCTGCCGTGCTGCATGGCGATGCCGTAGCCTTTGCTGCTCATGCTGTTTCCCGACACGGTGATGGTGCAGTCGTCGTCCGTCAGCGCTGCGTACTCCAGCACCGCCATGTCCCACAGGAAGGCGTAGGGACTCTTCTTCGCCTGCCGGACAGAGCGAGGGAGAAAAAGTTACGTGGAAAAACGCTGTTACATGACGAGTCGACCACAAAAACACCTCAACAGGTTAATGTTGGTGTGAAGCTGCTCGATGATGTGGAGTCCAGAGAACACAGACTGAAATCTGGACACCAGATTTAAAGAAATCAAAGCTTGTAATTAAATAAACGATCATCTACTTTCACTTAACCAACACTGGACATGAATCCTCTGTGTTGGAGCGACTTGTCCAGCAAATCATTCATCATTTTAAGCCCTGAAAGTGTCATCGGTGTGTCAGTTATTAGGATTCTGTACCATCCATCATCCTTTCACCTCCACAGGAACGTTGTTAATAAGGAGCTTTTACAGCAGATAATAAAAGCTGTGATGTTTGATCCATCTGGAAACAAGCTAACAGACAAACTACCAGGAGAGCTGATAAATATTCTCCACTAAGAAACTCTTAAAGCATCGTCTCTAAAAGTCTCGTTTCATCCGGTTCAGACAGCTGTTGTAATCTCAAACAAGCCAGCGTCACTTTCTACAACAGTGATACACAGACGAGGTGAGTCCCCTCAGCAGGAGGAGGAGGAGGAGGAGGAGGAGCAGGAGGAGGAGAAGGTAACAGACCAGCAGCAGGCTGCAGGGTGAGTGGATGTGGGTGTTTCGACTATGTCAGCAGCAGCTGCTTCACCTCCACCTGTTCACTGTCACTGCTAAATGTTGGTGTGTCCTCCTGCAGAAGTTTGAGATCCGCTCCTGCTGTTACAGTCTCGTTACTACGTCACGTCTCCGTGATGCTCTGACTGAATCGACTTCTGCTGTTTGTCCTCTCTAACATCGGAGGGAGAATCTGTCTGCAGTCGGTGGAGATGCTGAGAGCAGAGCGAAACCAAAACCACAAAGGAGACGAACAGAAGCTGCACATCCACATTCCCTACACAGAGAACTCCACTCCTTAACTTAAACTTTAGAATGAGAGCGCAGCAACATCACGAGTCGTCTGGAGAAACTAATTAAGGATTTGTGGTGAATTTCTGGTGTTAATTTGCAGTAATTCAACACGTGTTTGGTTAGTTCAGTTATAAATGTGACGCTGTGAAATTAGTGTTGTTGGATGAAGATTTACATGTTGCTAAATTAGCTGCTAACTAGCATCCTCTCCGTTCACACCGTCAGGCGTACACGGCCTCTGTGAATGAGCGAGTGTCAGAACCGAGGCGAGTGACAGGATTTCCCGATGGACAGCTAAATGTAGCTGCTGTGAGCTTGTTAGGAGTCGCAGGCTACCGAGAGCCAAACCAGCAAGAAGACCACGTCTGCCTGTCGCAGTGATGTCGCCGGCTGCTCACTGCAAACACACAACTATAGTGCTGCAGCACACGTTTGTAAAAACAGCTTCAGCCTCCGTGTGTTCGATGGCGAGCGTTCAGGTGATGATGAGGAAGTGTTTACACCACGACTGCTGGTGGTGGAGAGGAAGACGCACCGAGTCTCTGCAGCCTGACGGGATGAGAGTGTTTCTCTCTGGCAGCATGTGGGAGGACCGCGGGCAGCCGAGCGCCTCTGTGTTGGAAAAGCATTCGACAATCGTAATAAAACTGATTAAAGCGTGTGTGTGTGTGTGTGTGTGTGTGTGTGTGTGTGGTAACCGTTTGGGGTTACTGCCGGGAGAAAACGTCAAAGAAGTCGAGGGGGATGTTTATCATGCAAATGGCTGAATAATGGATGCGCTCAGAGACGATTTGTCTCCGAAGCTAATTTGTCACCGGCTTTTTTGGGAGATGTATGGGCGCAATAATGTACAGCAGGGAAACACACACACACACACACACACACACTCTGTAACACTGACTCACTAATTGGTGTATTGTGGAACTGCTGCTGCAATTAAGTAATGAGTAAACAGAGGACTGTCGTCATGTGTTTGCCTGCTGTGAATAAAACAAGAGAGTGTGTGTGTGTGTGTGTGTGCGTGTACAGCCACTGATAAAACAGCTTAATGTGTGTGTGTGTGTCACCGTCAGCTGATGGTATGTGTGTGAGGTGCTGTGCAGGCAGGCTCACCTTGCGGATGCCCTCAGACGGGCTGGACACAGAGTAGTCCATGCCGTTGTTCTTGCTGACGGTCCTCCACAGCTCTGCGTAGGTGCTGTCCTGCTCCAGAGGGTTGGTGCCTTTGTTCCTGAAGTAGTCGTAGACGGCCGAGTCCCTCACCGTGCCGTAGTCCACGTCGATCTGCCGCGCCAAGTCCTGGAACGACCTGGAAGACGCGACACAGGATGTTTTACGTGTTCATTTATTTCTTTATATGTATTTTATCTTTTACACTCTCGGCTCTTCACTTGGATTCTGTAACTCCAGGAACAGAAACAGTTTCCTCCTCAGGGATCAATGAAGTGTTTCTGATTCTGATGTTCAGTGTCTACATTTTCTCCCAGTATCAGTGTAATAACTTGTGATTGTCAGTATTTAAACGTGAATATTCATTTATTCTATTTATTCATTTTTTTCCCCCTGGAACAACAAATCTACCTTTTAGTTCGTTTGTTTTAGGATTTTTTTTTTGTTAAATGTGTGAAACAGATTCTCTTTCTTTTGGGGGAGAAAAATCTTTTTCTGACTCGAACTCTTTTTCAATCTTTTTCATTTTCAACGTTTGAAACATCACACATTTTTCTTCCAGGGTAAAAAAAAAAAAAAAAAAAAAAAATATTTTTTTCAGATAAAGCTAAATTTAAAAAATAAAACGTTTTTCATTATTTTTTCATGTTTTCCAAGTTATTGTGTTTAGAGTAATTAATAATGTTTTGATTTTATTTAGGTTTTTTTTTTTGTTTTCGATGTGAGAAAAAAAACATTGTGAAGTCAAGTCAAAGGTTTTCTTAAAGTTTTTTGTTCTTTGAAGAAAGTTTTTTTTTCTGTCCAAGTGAATGTTTTTGTTTTTAATGTCAGGAGCCGAGTGACCTGAACTGTGAGATCTTTTTTTTCCAGGAGAATAAATTCTGGACCTGCGTCTGAAGCGGGGCTGCAGGTTCAGGCTGTTTCAAACTTCTCTTTTCAACTTTCAGATCAGCAGTTTGTTTGTTTCTTGTCACGTCTTGCTGGTTGTTATTAAGGTGACAGGTGTGACTGTTTCTGTTCAGGATGAAACTTCACTCGGTAGTAAACTGCCTGTTTGTCATTCAGAGCACAGATGTGACGGTAAACTGATTTCAGGTTTCTGTTTTGAGAACCAACATTTTTACAGACGGTGGGGACTTGATGCTCGTGGACGCCGACGTGGTGGGAGAGCAGTTTTAATCAGAGACGCCCGAGAGAACGACTGATGAGTTTTTCTCTGTTGTCACCTCGAGCCGTTTGAACAGAACCGCTTCTTTCTGTTTGTTTGTCGACAGAACAGCAGATCCAGAATTTCATAAAAACAGACGACAGGCAGAATATTGATTCACTGACACACAGAAGGAAAGATGGAAAAATTATTTATTTTCCCCCCGAGAATTAAAAATTAATTCTAATGTTTTTTATTGATTCATAATAATGTTTTTCATGTTTCTATGATGATGTTTTCAAACCTGAACCAAGAGTTTCTCATATTTTAGACTCTTCTCAGCATTCCTGGTAGCAGGTACGTTCATCTGACAGGTAGATCTGTGTGTGTGTGTGTGTGTGTGTGTGTGTGTGTGTGAGACATCCAGAGGTGTATAAAATAGTCGCCTCTTTGAAGGACTGTACTTAAATCCAATTTTTCCAAGGAGAGCCACTTTCTGTGACCACTCCTGTGCGACCCGACGCTTTTCACACTCGAGTGTTTCCTCTTTTTGTTCCGTTCATTTGAAGCCGTGTTATTTGGTCTCAAGTGGTCCCGAATACCTGCAGACCTGAAAAAACCTCAAATATCATCTGCAGGGTGGAAACAGAGAGACAGACGGAGGGACCGAGGACACGAGGGGGAAATAAAGTTATAAAACAAAACAGATCTGAAACAAACAAGAGACACAGCGAGAACGGTTCATTATTCAGAGCAGCGCTTGAGATGAGAGCCTGTTTATTTATTCCAGAAAGGAGCCGCGGTTTATTTCAGTTCATTTCACTGCATCGGCTACAAGCAGTGACCCTAAAGCACAAGGGATTATGGGTAGAGGAGAGCGGATGCATTAGTGCGGCGTGTTTGGAAAGTTTGGCAGAATGCTGCAACTGTCTGCGGACCACATTCATATTAACATGTTTGAATCTAAATAACAGATTTACTTGATTTCACCTCGATTCTTTCAGCACGAAGTACAATTTAATTCATCTTCAGTTGAATGTGTTAACGTTTGATCCTCATTTTTATTGCAACAAGGTTTTTAAACCCTAAACTTTGCTTTCGACCAGAATCCACCGAGCGAGATGATTTTTATCTCCTCACACAGAAACAAGCTGCTGGTTCAGTAGCTGCAGTTTGTTTGCTGAGAACCTCCTGAACTTCACACCTGAATCACAGCAGACGGCTGTAATTTGATGTTCCAGACACGAGGGCTAAACACCGGCTCGGCGCTTCAGAGGGTAAAAATCCGTCATTTCCCGATTTAACAGCCCGGAAAACAACAAAAGTTTGTCACGATTTTGGATGAGAGCTTGTGAAAATGTGGCTGCCGGCTTGTTGAAATGTTTGCGTGATGTGTGTGACGGCTGCACAACACGGGCGTGAAACGACGAGGAAATCAGCTCCGACCTCTGGATCATACGTCTCTGATAGTGTCCACCAGAACTGCCAGGAGACGCACGGTCTCTTCGTCCTGCTGCTGACGGTGTGAAAGCGTCAGACCAAAGCTGTTGTATTCTTCTGCTGTCTTCAAATCCACCAGAATAATAATTTCACCGCCAAGAACGTGACGAGTTCCATCAGTCAGACCGTTTGAGTTTTAAGTGTAAAGTTTAAGTTTGGTTGTTGTTTGTTTGTCACGTCTGCGGTCGAACGAAGTGTGTTGACGCTGATGACTTCAGCTCTGTATGTTTGAACGTGTGACGTCAGATTCTTGGAGAGCGAATCAGCTGTGTTGTCGTGATGTCATCAGTGCTGGTGAGCTGCTACAGGCTCAGACGCGGCTCAGAGCCAATCAGATGATCCGAGCGGTGAGCTGCCGGTCAGTGTGAGTCTGTCATCACGTCTGCACTGCTTCACACTCTGACGCCATTTTTTTCTCACTGCACAAACGAACGTTACACCGACTAACGAGTCACATTTCAGATCTGAGATGTTACAAAAGGAGCTGAAGGCGATTTTGTGTCTAACATGTTGTTGCTTTGGGACTGAACCAAACATCTGTAGTCTGAAATTTCACACAGGATCAAGATGAAATTGTTTCTTTTCGAGCGTTTGGGTCACAATTGGAGCTGCAGTGATGTTGTGTGTTAGCGCAGACGGTCGGATCATAATGTTAGTTTTTCTTTTTCATGACCACCAAGTGTGTTTTTCTCTGAGTGGAAACAATACTCTTCTCTCTCGCTCACATTTTCCTGACAACCACAATAAACTGATAAGTTTTTATGTGTACACGAAGGTTAGAGTTTGTTTTCATGCACAGATCTTTACGGCGGTCGGAGTCAGGAACAGTCAGTCTGCCTGGATTTGAATCTTTCTCTTTAAATGTGTCGTCTGCGTAGAAAACTAATGCACTGTTGCTCTCAGGCCTGAATGCACAAGAACACACTTGACACCCTCGACAAAAAATGCAGGTATATCATCCTGTTTTGTCCTGCGTGTGAATACAGAATGGTATCTCTCGTTTCCCATCTAAAGCTACAACAACAGCCACTTCATCTCCGTCCTTCTATCGTTCCTCCGCGGAGAATCAAATCCAAGCTGACATTTTCATCAGCAAATCCCCGGCGCGTTACTCCGTGAAGGGCGATTCATTCTCGAGTAAATTCTAAGTACAAGACTTTTATAGACATTCAATGAATGTTGAAGTGGAGATTTGCATATAATGTAGAACTCAGACAGCACAGAATCATCGACACCGGCTGCTGTCGCTCTACACGGCACATCAGTATGAATGGAGAATGTTTTCAGCCTGTTATCGCTCACGTGGAGGGTTTTATGAAACTCAGTGTGGACGGATGCTGCCACCTGTTAGTGACTCAGACAGGTGTGTTTTTACATGATGAGTGGAACATTACATGGAGGAAGATGTTGCGTTTCCACACAGCAGCACGTCTACTTAAAGCACCAGCTCATCCGAGCCGGTCTCAGCAGGCCGAACGTGTGTTTGAGCTGGTGTCTGCTCGTTGCTAACCAGAGAAGCTAAACTGCTGGCAGCCGTTAGCAGCGAGCGCAGATGTGACTGCTGCGGTTTAAAGCGAGCACGTTAGCGCCGCGTCTGTTTGCACCTGAGGCCACGGAGCTGCGAGACGGAGCCGAAACTAAAACAGCAGAGGGGAGACGAGGAAGGACAGTTCGGCTTTCTGAGCTCGTCCTCCACAACAAATAATGAAAACATTCTCATCCTCCTCATCCTCATCATCCTCATCATCCTCATCCTCATCATCCTCCTCATCCTCATCATCCTCATCATCCTCATCCTCATCATCCTCCTCATCCTCATCATCCTCATCATCCTCATCCTCATCATCCTCCTCCTCCTCCTCCTCCTCCTCATCCTCCTCCTCATCCTCATCATCCTCCTCCTCCTCATCCTCC
>JARJLU010012835.1:10000-14112 GCA_030272975.1 Sparidentex hasta | reverse complement strand
CCCCACCACCACCACCAACCATAGCAGCCCCCTTCTCCTGCCTTGTCCTCCAAACCCGCCCAGAACTCTGCGTTAAGACACATGTGGAAACAATTCAGTCAATGCCCTGAGCAGGGTAGCCCTCACACACACACAAACAGACACATACATACACACACTTCACACACACACACAGAAGATACACACTCATTTCACACTCACCCCTCTCATATACTATGCACAGACACACACACGCCCAGCATATGCTCACATGTTACTCTCATCTGTCCCCCTGTTGAGGTGCTCATTGCATGGCATTTGACAGTGTGTTAACTCTACTGTGATCCTAAACTGCTATCAGGTTGTCTACACTCAATCAGTAAGTCGTGTGTATCCCCGGGATAGCTCAGGGTTTATGGAGGAGGTGAGCAGGGGGCTACACTTTCAGAACAACATGTGCAGAGAGGAGGACGTAAATTTGGGGGGGATTCTGTAACATTGTACAGCTAGCAACTAATGCTATAGTAGCCTGTGATGTACAGTGTAAACAAAAGATTTGATGTATTGTGATGTGAATCAAGGAGACGTGTGAGTTCTTTTCATTTAACCACACTATTTTTTTTTACATAAACATATATGTATATTAATCATTTCTGAATATAAAACACAAAATGTGAATAAGTCCAATTCACTTTTAAAGAAACATCATTCATTTTAGATTTAGCAGGTGGGTATAGACATATTCCTATAAGCTTCTACAGTTGCCTAAGTTTTAAACTATTTAGGCTGTTAAATAATCTTATGTCTTGGACTTGTGTTAGAACTGGATGTTTGCAATCTCATATTTGTATATTTACCTTTAAATGTAATTATCTTAACCTTCAGAATCACCCTTTACTTGTCACCTCTGTTTGTATTAAAAGTGAAGTGCAAATTGTGGTGGAGTGGCAAGAATAACATAAACAACATATCATTTGTTTTTAGGTTCAGCAATAACCACCAACCAAATTCCTGTAGTCTAATTTTGTGGCTGCACTGACTGACACTGACTTGTATTCCTCATATAAACCGTTCCCTGTGTGTGTATTCAGCCAATACACCCAAAAGCCCTCGAGATGTGAGAAAAGCATTCTGGGATTCCACCGTGACATTTAGAGAATTCTGTTCTGTGCAGCCGTTCCAGCTCTCTCAGAGTATCTGCTTTTACTGCTTATTGTTGTGATTAGGGACATCCAGCTAAGCTATTTCATTAAGAGAAAACTGTTTGTACAACCTCAAACCTATGTGTTATATTTGGTAAAGTTTTTGTTCAGTGGACACACTCCATGGTCTTTATACAGATGTTTGCTTTGTTTTCTGTATCTTCATGTGGACCTTCCTTATTTTATAACCTAATCTAAAAAATGTTAAGCATGTTATAATGTATAAGTATTATTAAACCATACCTGGCTTTTCATGAATGCTCACTGTAACCCTTGTTGTAAAGATGAGAACATGTATCTCTGCCATGTCATAAATGTATAAGAATTCTAAATAAGCATTGTTTTACCTTATTTAAGCATTTATTATTAACAACTGAGCGTCAATTCATCCCGACAACCATCTGTTATCAATATGAGTTATTACAAATGTAAACATTAAAATTTTTTGCCAAAATAAACAGTTGTTAACCATAACTTAAAGCTAAAGCTAAGTGATAGAAGCTTTGACCAAATTGCCCATTTCTACATAATATTGCTTTAATGCTTATCATTGTATTTATTAACTGTTGGTCAATGCTTATCACAGTATTAACCAAACTTAATGGCATCTTTATGAACTATTAAACAACGTATAAATAAATATCTTAGTGAACCTGAACACTGTTAATTAACCATTAGTTGATGCTTTTTACCGCATTAACTGATATTAATTAACGTACCCTTACTGTCACCTCCATTTGTTTTGCCAGATTTGGGCAATACTATTAAGTAAGGCGAGGCCGAAGTAGGTGAGGCAAATGGCAGCCACCACAGCTGAGAGAATAAGAGATCGTGACACAAATCAATCGAGCAAACACACCATCCAAATATATGTACCTTTAAAACTTAATATCCCCTTCACTGAACAATGACTACTGCAATAAGCCTGTGTCACAGGAGGAAAAGCACAGGTCTAACTAATAATATTAATGATGGCTGAATTCCGTCACACATCTATCTTTAATGTTGTTCCCTCTGTCAAAGTTAAATTGACATGTGTTGACCAAGAAAAGTACAGACAACATTTTTTATATCACAGTTTTAACTGCTTTGGGTTCCATTTATTTCCTATTAGCTCTTGACATAAACAAGACCTTACAGCATGAATGAACCATGAGGCCATTAACAATGTTTTTATTTGTATCTAAGTGCTCTGTTGACTTCAAGAGTTTTTCTCTGAGCCAGCATCTAGTGGTTTTTACAGGGAGTGCACCTCAAGGCACTTTTGCAAGAGCTCAAGGATCCAGCTGTGGTTGCTGTTTGACTCAGTGTTTATTGAGAGTGTGCACGCTAAAGTGAAAACAAATATCACGTAAGTCTGAACACACGATCGAGCCACCGAAACGAAAGTACCAGTGCTACTCGATAAGTAAAAATGAGTTACTGTACTTTTGCTATGTTCACCTGTGGTGTACAGTTGGGGCACAGTTTGAAATGTGATTATCAAAGTGTGAGAAAGTGTGTGTGTGTGTGTGTCAGGTCAGGAGAAAGCAGAGGCTGGGTTGTTTTTGATACAGCCCCGAAGTGCAGAAACAAGCCCATTTCTGTAATTTAATATTTCACTGCCTTCACATCTGGAGCTGCATGTAAAAATGGAAAATAGAGGGGTGGGATATAAGACTGACATGGAGAGAGGGAGGAAGAAAGAGGAGAGAAAAAATACACCCTCCTCTCCTCTCTACGGCACACACATTCACAGCCTTCACTCACTCACTACTCACACTATGACCACATGCTCGTCTGCGTACACACACACACTTTTTTTTTTTTTACGGTAACACAGGATGCATACTTGCCGCATGCACATATACTTCTTGTCTTTCGTTTTCCTTCTCCCTCTCAATCAGTCTCCCTTTTTTTCAAACACACACACACACACCACTCTGGGGTGACTGGTGTTGTAAGTTGGCGTGAGTGTGTAGGTGATCTGGGTGTGATTACTGCTTGGCTCCCCGACAGCTCTGATGATGACATTCAGTGCTTTGAGCTCCTCTGGCCTGGGCCCGCTCCAAACACAACCAGGCAGTACACTCTCTCTACCTCGCAATCGTGCATATATGTGGCCTAGATACTACAGCAACGCGCACTCGACGTATGTGCCTAAAGTTCGGCTGTGCATTCAGGTTCTGGTGTGGGAACGTGAATTTCAAGGACGACAAAAAAGAAACGTTAGCTGTGTACTTTGTTCTCCTGGAGGTCAAGTGATGTGCATCTTGCTGTGTTTAAAGGTGAGATGTGACTTCCGAGGGTCACGTCCCCCTCTCAGTCTCACACACACTCAAATGTTATGTTATTTACAAGAAGTGCAACCTGCTCTCGAATCCGCTGCTGCTCCTCGAGTCTCCTTCTATCTGTCTGTGTTGTCGCCACCTCTGTCTGTATCCCATTTGCTCCAAGTGTCGGTTTGCCTCATTTAAATGCCAAGCTTAGGGAGCAGCTGTGTGTTGGATCGTTGCTATCAAGGCAGAGTCAACATATGTACACACACGCACACACATGCACACACGCACGCACACACACGCACCATCTTCTCAGTTGTGGGGCTTCGTGCCCAGATTGTGTTAATCCTCTCTGTCCTCCACATATTTCTCTACACCCATCAACGTCAACGCCGCTTTGATGAAGACACACACATGCGTGCGCACACACACACACACTTACTACTCTCCATCATTATCATTGTTTCAGCTGGAGAAGAGTCAGCGCTTTTGTTTGTAATTACGGGGGTTTGATGTGAAAGGGAAGAATTTTTAAGAAGAGAGAGAGAAGAGGATGGATGGTTGGAAAAGGGGGAAAAAAGAAAGACTAGGTCAGAAAAAAAAAGCACACCAGCGTGTCTGTGACATATTAGTCACATTTTACCGTAATTGTTGTTCGACCCCATCCCACACT
>JARJLU010012835.1:0-7500 GCA_030272975.1 Sparidentex hasta | reverse complement strand
CAGGCACATTCATGTTCATGTGACTTGTCAATCAACTGTCTTTGTGGCCCCTAAGGCAGGGGCTCTACACTCTCATCTCAGGCTTGGCACTCGCCCACACACACACACACACTTGGCTGATAATACGGACACCGGGGTATTTTCTTCTGCCTTGTGATGAGACATTGTACTGAATGACTTTGTTTAATATGCCCTAATGTTCAGGCCAACCCCGAGGACACACACGTTCACATGCGCACACACATACACAAACAAAAACACACACACTTGAGCTTTGACTCCTGTCCTCAGTAGACTCTGCGCCCGTGCCAGAGCCATGTCTCCGTCTCCTCTCTGTCTCCATCTTCTCTTCCTTCCTCATGTTTTTCTTCCTTCCCTCAAATCTCAGATCGTCTTGTCGACAAATCCGGAGAAATTATTACCATCAGATCCGTATCAAAACATGATGATGGTATCTGTTGTGTTGTTTCGCCCGGACCAAACATTCCCATGATGTTGTTTGTAATGTTTCAGGTGTAGCTCAAACTTGAGTCCCTGGAGCTTCTCTCTCTCCACACTGCCCCCTTCAGATCACTCCCTCTCACTGATGAGATGCCACTGTTTTTTGTGTATCTGCTTCACTTTTGGACCAAACTCAAGGAAGCACTGGGTACACAAACATTCAGTCAGCATGTCATCTTGTTGCCAGTGTGTACGGTACGGCCTGATGTGCAATCAGTCCGTCAAAACCACTATTTTACTTTGCAGGGTATTTTTGGTGTGGTGCTGCTGTTATTACATCTTGGCGTGTGTGTGCACATTATGATTAATTGGAGGGCGGCCTGATCAATCCGGTGCATTTTCAGCAGTGGTGACAGAGGCATGGGGAAGATCAAAGTCATCCTGATAGATTGCTATCACCACTCCCACCTGTTCCCTCTGGAATTTCCTCTCTACCCAGCATGTGTGCGTGCGCGTGCACGTCTGTTATGTCTATCAGACTGTTTGTGTTTCTGCATGTGTGCCTCGGTTTGCATCTGTTACCAGGTGGACGTGGACCTGTGTGTCAGCATATATGCATCTGTGTGTGTGTGTGAGTGTGTGTGTGTGTGTAGTCTGTTTCAACACGTCTGCAACTTGCGGGAATCTTATAATCTGGAGCTGGGATATGTGCTCATGTCTGTGTCTGTCTAGCCCTGCTCCACCTCTCTTTCTTCCTTTTCTCCTTCTCTCTCACTCTTTGACAGCTCTAATAAGTTGAGTAGATCAGGTTACACCCCTCGATACATGCCAACTTCTCCCTGTTTTTTCTGCTCTTTCTCTAATTCTGTCTTCTCTCCTCTTTTCTTTTTTTGCCCAGTTTTTCATTTAAACGCTGCATCTCACCAGCAGACGGTTTCTCACGAACATGAGGATACACACACACACACCGACAGGGAGTGACACACAGTGCATGCACGCACTGTCTCTGCAGGCCTCTCAGGTTGCTGACATTTTCCATTTTTGCGCATATAAAGTAATAATAATAATATTAGTGGGTGTGACAGAGCAAGGGTCCATTCACTGCGACTGCCAGCCTCCTATAAATATCCCCCTTCTTCGGGGGAATCCGAGAAGCAGCAGAGACCTTCAGTTTACACAGCTGAGGAGCATGTGGACGAAAAAACCCTTTTATTCTCTCTCTTTCCCTCTCTTTTTTCCTCCCTCTCCTTTTCCCCCTATCCCTGCTCTTCACTTTCCTATCACATCACCGCTCGGCCTTGCTACTGTGCGTCTGACATTTCTGCTTTCTGTCTTTTGTCTTCCCTTATCTCCCGTCACCTGCCTTCCTCCCCCATGATGCCTTGCACCTATCTCTATATCTCATGTGACCTCCCACCTTTTTCCTCTCAAGCTCTCATCTCTCTCTCTTCTTTCTCCTGTTTGGCCTCCCCTGATAGATACTGTGGTGACACACCGGACCGAGTTCAGCAGGTTATTGCTGGAGAGCGTGGAGAGTGATGAGGTGAGGCTAATTGCAGGTGGAAGTCACCTCTAACTCTCTTTCATCACGGCCCTGTGTTATGTTGTTTCATCACTTCCCCCTGCCGTCTGACTCTCTAGCTCACCTCCACATGCAGACACTCACATATGCACACACTCGGTGTCACATCTGCTGAAGCAATCAAAATAATCTCAGGGGCCCACACACACGCAAGCTGCATACACACATGATGTACACGTATAAACATACATATATTCATAGCAGTTTATTTACATACTTCATCATATATGGGCCTTACTTCATGTGTGTGTGTCAGTAAGACAGGCATAGTGAGGGGAGAGGGAGATGGGTGGAAAGTGTGCTCTGGCCTGTTTTTTTTATTGGTCTTTAGCACCTTCTAGTGGATTTTCGGTGCTAACGCCACGTCAACGTTAAAAGGCCTCTGACTTTCCTAGAAATGTTACGTCACCCTGAAAGAGAAGTCACAGTGAAGTCGCCCAAGTTTCACCTTTAGCGTCGGAACAAATGCTGCAAGGCAGCACACGGGATCAGGGTCACGCATGTTTTCTAGAACAGGGGTTCTTCATACAGAATATATGGTAAAATTAAAATTAAATCAAAGCAGACAGCTACTAAAAGCCTTTTCTAAAAGCTTTACTCTGTTTTCTTTGAAATAATATTGATGTTAATGTGGAGAACTGAATATCATAGCTCAATCACATTAATTCATCACCAGTCAGTGGACTAAAACAGACCAGAGCCTGAAGTCACCAGCTGTGATTCACCAACAGACCACGTGATTTGCAGGACCTAAAGGAAAGCGGCGCACCTGTCCCTCCGCCTCCAGCCGCGTCACCAGCCCTACTTTTTAATATTCACTCATGACCTCATTTCTCTGTAAACTTCCAACCGTGTTTAATCAAAGCGTTAGTCACAAGCACATTTCTGAGTTTCAGGTTGAAACCCGGAAACCACAGACCTCACAAGCCAGACGCAGAGATGTTTTCTTCCCCTTTTTCCTTCTCGGAAGGCATTTCATCTCAAAACTACAAGCCAAACCCTGTTATAACAGCAACAAGTTAAAGTGGTGGAGTAAATAACCAGCAGTGGTCGTGTTGTGATATTGCAACAGAGGACCATAGACCATCCAGTGACTTGCTCCCAGCATATATAAATAAATCAAATAAACACACACATTGCCACTGTGCTGACTGAGATTTACCCTCCACAGCAATGGCATGTCACTGTGGTCCCTCTTACAGACGTGTTGCTCAGCAGCTCACATTTACCGCTTTTGTCTCCAGTAGAAGTCGCTGTTAGACGGCTCAGTATCTTACAATGCCTTTGATAAGGCGACCTTAGCTGCTCCCTATCAATTGAATCAAACTACTTTAAAGTGAGGCAGCTCAGTCTGCAAGGTGGGGAAAAGTCATAAAACACTATCATGTCCTGACCATATAAGGTGGACTGTCCGAAAACTATTAGATACGTTATATTTCACATGCATGCTACTTTAATGTGTTATGTTCATTATCCTATGTATTATGTCTCTACAGAATAAGATTCCGATTTTCTCTAAGAGGGTTCATTGCAGCCTGGCAATGCAAGTTGCACAACAACTAATTAGCCCATTAATAATAAGACACCGCTAGAAGCCAACCACTATGCCCCTTGGTAGCACTAATATTTAATAAGGCATATGAATTATTTCATCTGAAGTGGGCGAGGTTACCAACACCAACGCTGAAGTTAATGTAATTTATTTAGCTTTGTTATTTGTCAGGGGAAAGAAATCACCCCCGCCAGATGTTAACTATTAAAACAGAATGAAAGCCAAAAATCTGATTAAATTAACCAAATATGTGTAATAACAAACAACGCGCTTAAGACTGCATAATACACGCGCATGTATAAATAACATAACGATTTAAAAACTAATCTTAAAACAAAAACATTCTGATTAAAGGATATTAAAAGTGTTCACAGCTCATTCGGCAACAGTAGCTGCTGTTCAGATTAATATCCGGTAGATGGCGCACTAACATCACAGATAGAAAAGAGACCAAAGATACCACAGCCTATAAATAATGGCCTCTGATGGGAACTGAGTGACAACTACGGTAACTTAATTGACAAATGCTGATTGATGCTTCGGGATATCTTTATTGATGGGCTTTAACTGCGTTTTTATGTGATTTGATTTGTTGAGTAGAGTGAGAGGCATAGTGAGGGAGGACAGGCCTTCAGTGGTCTGCTCACATACATTTATGCAGACTACTCGTCACATAATCATCCTCACTTTGTTTATCTTTTTTTATTCTATGCACACATTCTTGTCTTATGTGTGCATGTCCCGCTGTTTAAAGTGCACTGTATATCAGATTGGATATGTTTGTAATATCTTTCCAAATGAGCCTGATGAAGACTGCAGGCTGAAACACGCTGGTTTCCCTGACAACACTTATTCCCCCTGGAGGTTCAGATTCACGACCTGGCGGCTGGTGAGTGAAGTTATTACTATGACCGGCCTTTATGTTTAAAAAGACAAATGATCGCTCGGGTGACTTGAACTACGATTGTTAAATAGGCCGGTCATGATGAATCCCTCAGTGCGCTCAGTCAGAGGGAAGCAGGGACAACCCATCATGTCAAGAGTCAAGGTTAAGAAGGGCAGCGTGTGGCTGCATTGAGTGTTTTATGTGCTTATGACAGGTAGTGATGTTGTTTTAAAGACAAATACTGCTGGACCAATATTTCATCTGAGGGATGAATCCCTTGAGGTGAGCCATGTGGGTTTTTTAGTTTTTAAAATACAGTATAAAACAACACAAATACATACAATGCAAACACTCCTGCTGATTCTCTGAATAAATACCGAAACACACACACCCATACAAAGTTATACGAAAATTCTGAATAAATACTATAAACATTACAGCAAAATGCTCTATCTGATCTTATGGCAAGATCATTGTTTTCTGTTCTATATCAAAAACAGTCTGGACAGCAGCCAGTAGATGGCGCCACCAGATCACAGATGAAATTTAGTGGCTCAGCTGGCGTCCCCTGCGCCCACTGTGGGTCAAATGAAGTGTCGCCTGTACCTGCTCAACTGAAACCACTTGGGAAAATTACACATACGCTTCTTTATCTTTAAGCAAGAAAAGAATACACGAAAAGTTTCCAGCCATTAGTCTTTAACTTCAGTTAATCCACCCCTCACCCCTCACCCCACCCTCTCCCCCCGCGTCCCTCACCTCAGTGAGGGCTGGAGCGCCGGGTCACGGTCAGATGGTTGTTGAGCGGTAGTTCAGAGAAAGTAATGGCTGTCTTTCTGTCGGACAATGGGGTGAGCGAGGCGATAGGGGCGGATGAGACCGGCTTAATGCTCCGTGTAATGCATGTTAATGTAACAGGCACCGAGGGACCGCCGGCCGGAGTGCTTTGGGATTATTTATCACAAAACATTTGTATTCTTCCGTCGGAGAACGGTTGATCCCGGATAGCTGCACACTAATCCTTCACTCCGTTAATTAAAAAGAAGGGGAAAGCAATGGAACTGGTGGTGGTGATTTTTTTTTCCTTTTCCAGAAATGTAATCATTTCTGGAGAAGCTTAACCATCTGCTTGAGGTTAAGTCTGCAAGCAGATTGTGTTTTCTGCTTATTTAAACCTGCGGATTTTAGTTTTTTTTTTTTTTTTTTTTTTCCTGAAAAGGGGAGGGTGTTGCATTTCGGGGGCTGCTTGTTGGACAAATACGTCTGGGACCATTCTTATGCTCATGAAGAATAGTATAAGTGAGACTTATTATGTAACATTTTAATTCCACACTGAGCACCTCAGTGCTGCGGTGTTCATTCAGACGTAAGTCATGACCTTTGTTATCCACCCTGGCCATGAATCATACAGATATTACACCCCACTTCATCCCCCTGACGCCTAAACTTATTATTCTCTGAGTTGGCTGAAAAAGAGAAAATGTCACAAACAACCACTTTCTCAAAAAGCTGAAGTATTCCCATCAGCCCCGTTTGTTTTCTCTCAAGTGAAAAGATCATAACATCATCAGACATCGACGCAGCTCGGTTTCCCTGCGCATTCTCACAGAGGACCAGCCGCCATCTACTATTTTCGACAGAGGATGCAGTCCTCAGGTTTCGGGGGGCAGTTTAACACGAAATGTAGAGTCTAGTGTAAAAGAAGAAAAAAAAAAAAAGAGAGAAAAACTTCCCCTAGGAAATAGAAAAAATGTGCTTCTTGTTCTTTCCTCTCTCATCTCCATCTCTCTTGTTTTCCCCTCTTCTTTTAAAGCTGCCCGGGGGGCCAAGGCTGTGTCGTCAGTCCCAAGAAGAGACTTTCAGATTTCCAGCCACCGTTTTACATTAGGATGCCACTCGTGTCTGTGTGGAGACGAACCCGTATTCACAAAGGCATCCTTTACTTTCTCTCCTTCCCTCTCTACAACTCCCTCTCTCTGTCTCTCTCTCTCTGTCTCTCTCTCTCTGGTTCAGTGGTTGTCTAACTGACCAGGATTAACAGGAAAAAGATTAGATCTGAACAAACATGTGCCGCACTCTAAAGAGGCCAGAGTTGTCCTCTTTGTCCTATAACAAGTGCGGTGCTTAGCGGCCGCGCTTCATCCACAGAGTTCAGTCCTCGAAAAAACATCCTCTCGGCTTTTCCTCTCGTCATCTGCGAACTGTGAACACATCACCTTTGGGATAATCCAAACTATAATACCTGATTAGAGATGAATATGATTGAGGCTTTATGACGGTGCTTTTATGTTGATTGTGTTGATACATGTTCGGGCCAACTTAAGTGAATTAATGTCGTGTAATGCGCATTTGTACGAGTGTAGCGCTCGCACGTGACTGTCACTGTAATCATTTTTAAGCTCCGAGATGTTGCCACCGCTCATTTAAATACTGATTAAAATTGAAAAAACTGACCCATCAAAGATTCTATTTGTAAAAAACCCAATTTCGTGTCTGATGATTAATGAATGGGACTGTTTTTTCTGGGCATTCATCTTCAAAGGGGTCTCATTAAAAGGCATTAAAAACCCCAGGAGCCCATACTGGCAGGGGCCACTGGCCCACTTGAGGCGAAGCGAAAGAGTGCTCAGGCCAGTGTGTGTCTATTTTCTTGTAAAACGCGGAACCCCTGATGAATAGTTTGCTCTGTGTTGAAGCTATAATGAGGTTATAATAGATCAATGTAAAATAATGCCGCTGCCATCCTGGGCCTGGAGGGCACTGTGGTCACCATGACAAATCCTTGTCCATCCTCATCTGTCCAAGGCAGCCTAGAAAACGACACCCACAACACAATTTGTCCCCTAATCCAAATCTGGCTCTGACGTCTGGTGTCAAACTTACGCCTTCTCGTCTCTTTAATGGGTCAGAGGAACAGACACGAGGATGTGAAAGGGTTAAGCGTCTACAGTAATTAGAGTCGCACTTCGCGTCGGCGTCCTCCAATACGGAGCTGCGAGGAGCTGCGTCCACCCCCACTCTTTCTCTCTCTCTCTCTCT
>JARJLU010012834.1:0-10551 GCA_030272975.1 Sparidentex hasta | reverse complement strand
AAGTGGGCAATCACTGGCTGTGGGAGCTGGGGTATCAAACCTGTTAAAAAACAGGTTTAGCTGGTTAGCTCTCCCAGCATCCCCCTCTTCTGTGCTGCTGCCCTTCTTCTTGCAGCCTGTGATGGTTTTCATGCCATCCCAGACCTCCCTCATGTTGTTCCGCTGCACCTTCTGTTCCACCTTCCTTCTGTACTCCTCCTTTGCCTCTCTCAGCTGGACCTTGAGTTCCCCCTGTACGCGCTTCAGCTCATCTCTGTCACCATCCTTGAATGCCCTCTTCTTCCTGTTAAGGATATCCTTGACATCACTGGTAATCCAGGGCTTGTTGTTTGGAAAGCAGCGTACAGTCCTAATGGGAACCACAACGTCCATACAAAAGTTCAGGTAGTCAGTCGTGCAGTGGGTGACCCCCTCGGGTGGTTGTGGACTGTCTCTGGATCTTTGGCTTGTAGTGTGGTGTGAGCAGGACCAGGTTATGATCAGACTTTCCCAGCGGGGGCAGAGGAGTGGCCGCATAAGCTTCCTTCACGTTGGTGTACAGGAGGTCTAAAGTCCTGTTCTTCCTGGTGGGGCAGCTTACGAACCGGTGAAAGTCTGGTAGTATTGAGTCCAGTGTGACGTGGTTAAAATCCCCTGAGATGGCGATGAATGCGTCTGGGTGTTGTGTTTGCAGCCTGGATACGGTGGAGTGGATGACGTCACACACGGTCTCGGCGAGTGCACGCGGAGGGATGTAAACACAAACAACAATGGCGTGGGAGAACTCTCTGGGCATATAGTACGGTCTGAGTCCTACCGCCAGCAACTCAATGTCTCTGTTGCACTCAGTCTCCTTCACCGTAACATGCCCCGGGTTGCACCATCCATCCATCCATTATCTGTACATTACATAGCGGGGGGGCTGGAGCCTATCCCAGCTGACTTAGGGCGAAGGCAGGGGACACCCTGGACAGGTCGCCAGTCTATCACAGGGCTACACATAGAGACAACCAGGCACACTCTCATTCACACCTACGGACAATTTAGAATAATCAATTAACCTCAGTATGTTTTTGGACTGTGGGAGGAAGCCGGAGTACCCGGTGAAAACCCACGCATACAAACTCCACACAGAAGGATCCCAGGCGTCCCGACCGGGATGTGAACCGGGGATCTTCTAGCTGTGAGGCAGCAGTGCTAACCACTGGGCCACTGTGCACCATCTGGTGTTAATAAACAATGCGAGTCCCCCACCTTTGCGTTTGCCGCTGCGTCTGCAGTCTCTGTCCGCTCTCACCGTGGTGAATCCAGGTAAATCCACGTTATCGTCCGGTGTGTTCTGGGTGAGCCAAGTTTCAGAGAGACACAGTAAACTGCTCTCCCTGAATGTCCTGTTGGTCTTCACAAGGGCAGCCAGCTCATGTCATTTTTAACAGTTCCTTATCTTGAATGGGTTCTTCTGAACATGAACTGTCCTGAACATGAATGGAACTCTCATGTTCCATTCAAGTCCTTTGAATCAATTTACTAAAAAGATTTGTTCAAAGGATGATAAAAAATACAAAACGATGTGCATTCTCTCATTGAAATAAATACACTGCCTATTGCGTTTATGTACTGATATTCACTGTTATTTTTGATTATTTTAGTTTTATTCAGTCATTTGCAATCATTATAGTGTTTACATTTGATAATGGGACACATTGAAAGAAGTGAAACACATGATAACAAATAGAAATATCTCTGTAATGTTTATTGTGTGAGGCATTGACCATGGAGTAAAATGTTTTGATGAACAAATCTTCTTCCGCAAATGATTCAATACATTCCACTCACCCACAAGATTTTTTTGAATGATTTGTCTGTGAACGTCACATCATTGCAGAGCAAGCGTGGAGGGCACAAAGTCGCGACAGTGGGACACCATTATTTATTTATTATATACAAACCATGGGATGCAGCCATGGAGGCGTTATTTACTGGCTATTATTTTCTATAGTAACTCCATGGATGCAGCGGGCGTTGTTAAGCTGGTGGCATTGCACATCCTTGCCAACACCAATGTTCCTCTGACTATATCACCGACTGTATCAGCGCCCCTGGGAGCCATATACCCCACTGTGATTGGTAGGTTTGTTCAGCTCCAGCTTGTTCAACAAAGGGACCTTTCACACACAACACGGCAAAGTGCCATTCACATAAAACTTGCAGGATGCACTAACATTAAACTTTTATATCAAGGTGGGGGCCACAAAATATCATCCTGTGGGCCGCAATTGGCCTGGGGGCTGCAACTTTGAGGCCCATGCACAGTATTAATGGTGTCTGATAGTGAGTTGTAAATGGAATTGTCTTCAAGTGCCCTCCTCCCGAAGCATTTGACCCACAGATATATGTGTTAGAAGTCACAACTATGCAAATAACATACATAACAATTTGAGTGTAACATTTAATGACTTCTTCATGGCAAGTCCAAACTGTCAAACTATGTGAGGTCAAGAAAATTAATCAGGACACAGTTACAATGGTCTCATGACAGCCAACTATAATTAGGCCTGCCTAGCTTATGTTGTCTTAGTTAATGTCAGGGTGTCACAAAAAGACATCTCCAACAATGTAAACTTTGAATTTTGAAATAACATAACTCACCGAATGACTCATAAGAACAATCAATAGAAACACTGTTAAGAATTTTTTATGTTTATGACCGGTGTCATGTCACACCCCTTTGAATAAAGTATCACCAATAAATGTAGTTTTATATTCTTTAATGATAGAAGTGCTTCTTTCATGTTGTTTCCTTTAATCACAAATAATGTAAAAAGACACATAAACCTGTTTGGTGTAGCAAAACAACTTTACTTAAAAAATAATAAATCTGTCATGCCACACTGAAAACCAATTACTCCACACAATGCTTTGCAGTACATGTATTTAGACAGCAGAATGCGTCCTCAGTGAATTTCAAGCAGTCCAATTTTTGCTCTGCTCAATCACAACAGCCACTAAAAAAGACGTCCCTGAAGACTGGACAAAGCTTTATTTCTTAGCCTTTGCTGAGATGGGGGATTGTTTCATTCGACAACAGAGATGGTACACGAGGACCAGTCGGATCGTTCGATCTCTTATTCCATAAATGAGAGAACTCAAGCATCTCGGGAGGAGCGAAACACACACATACAAAATAATCTGGATTTCCCAACGTGTTATGCTTGTTGCATTTTTTGAGATAGCTATGAGCATTGGCCTGTAAATAGTTGAGGACAGACTGAGGCCCAGCTGCACCAGATGCAGCAGCAGTGTGTTACGACCCTTACAGGCTGAGGCTTTGTCTGTGGAAGCTGATCTGGCAGCCAGTATCACAGCAATATAGGAGGAAATGACTGTCATACCAGCTGATACAAACAAAAAACAAGTGTAGGCTTTATCATAAAGATCAGACACTGGCCCAGGTAACAAAGCTACTATAGAACAGAAATCGTTCATCTGCAGGTCCTCAAATGGAAAATGTATCAGCAGAAGAAGTCGAATGAGGACATTCAGTGAACTGAAGGTCCAAACCACACTGATAGCCACCCCTGTGTTTCTGATGGTGATGATGGTAGCATGCCTCAGTGGGTAACACACAGCTACATATCTTTCCAGAGACATCACCACCAGCGTGAGTGGAGAGACTCCACTTGTGACACTGGCAAGCATGGTAAGGACACCACACACAGGATATGTTAGTCTTATGCTGCAACAAGCTAGTATGAACAGTAACTGGCTCAGTTCCATCTGTACAGTGTCTGCAAAAAGAAGGTTAAACAGAAGAATGTAACGGGAGGTCTCACGAAACACAGACTTACTCCTCAAAGTAAAAATTAAAATCCAATTAATACAGAGGAATGAACAACATGCTGCTGTAATCATGGTGGAAAAAAACAGTAATCCCAGTAACCCCTGATACTGCACTCCAACAGTGAAGTTCATCTGAGACTGATCTGTATATGACATCTTCAAGTGATACTTACTTCAGGAGCATAAAAAGAACAATGAATTCTGTCCAGTTTATTTTGGTGAAAGACTGAAGATCCAAACACATCCACAAACACACTTTCCTGTGCAGAGAGGTTGCAGGTTAGATGCCATGAATAGGCAGAGCTGCTCTACACGGTTTCACAAACCTCATGTATTGTTTATGATCTCTGTCCTCACACATGTGACACAATCACGTCATAAGAGACCTCTGAGAAATAATGAGGAAGCAGTGAGCGTTTTTTTTTTGTTTCCTCGCTGCTTCCATTTTGTCAGTGGAGATAGAGAGAGGGTTAGTTAAAACAGTTAATAAAACACATGCATTGTAAGCCCACTTTGTTAAATGGCCTGTAAAGATAAAAATAAATGCAGAATCAGACTAAGCCGTTCATGAGTTGTCTTAATATATACGTATGACATACATACATACATATATACACACGCGCGTGCGCATGTGTGCGTGTGCGCGTGTGTGTGTCTTTACAGTATATGATCCTATTTACAATTATCTGATCTTCTCCTCTAAGCGGCCGGACACACCACACCTCAAATCCAAAAACTAGCCTCAACAAAGGCCGTCTCTAGCATCCTCTCGCATCCCATGTGCCATTCCAACACACTGCAACGACTAGAGCCAATACAGCCAACCAACTTGTATGTTCTGCATCAAAGTGAAAGGAGAAACTCTCCATACCACCTGTTAACCATATTCTGTGCACACAATAATAATTGTGTCTGATACAGAGTTGTAAATGGCACTGGTAGAGGTAGCAGCAAACAATAAAGAAATTCACTAAATGGCTTTCAATTATTTCTTTCCATTTCACTTCTTGCAGACTGAACAGTCAGCGATTTTCTCACCATCTGGTTCCGTCCTGATCCAACATGCTCAACTGGTCTAAAGGGCTGATTGTGACAATGGAGACTGTTGGACTGGTGAGTCAGGGCTCTGAGCTGGACGTGCAAGGAACAGCTCCACACAGGACCGTTTCTGTGTTTTTGGGGGCCCTATCCAAGATGCTTTTTTGAGGCCCCTATTATGTCAAACTAGGATGGATAGATTCCTACCCCTTTTAGGAGATCCATGAAGATGCAACAATCTATTACATTCTAAGTGAAAAACAGGCTAGAGTTGTGAAAACTTCTCAATTTAAAATTAAACATCTTAAGTTGACCCACCAGAGCAAGTTGAACTCCCTTGTCTAGGGATCTCATATAGGTCAGTAAATGCAACTGATGCAGAGTTATGTTGAACCCGGGCGTAGCTGTTCGTCATACTGACTCAGTTCACAGGGGTTCTGTGTCTTGAACAGTCTGTCAACGTCCTTCTCCAGGATAGTGAGAGTTATCATTTTGGTGGATGTTGATGAAGGTTCTCAGTCATCCAGGTCATGGTAAATCTGTAAGTGCTGTATTGACTTGTTTCAGTTTCTTGAATGATGTTTCACCTCTGATCCAAGAGGTGCCACACAGCATGAAAATCTCTCGACTATGCACTGATGACAATATAATACTGGCAAGGTGCTTTTTGACTGAGAGACTGGCTACCATTCCTCCATTTCCTCGGACTCAGCTTCCATAGTAAGGGTATGATTGGATTTAGGAGTTCCTGATAGTGTTCCTTCATCTCTCCAAGTATAAGATCACTGAGGTTGAATAGTTCTCCTCCCATGCCACAGTCATGTGTAAAATTGCCAGAATGTCTGAGGCCTCCCAAAACTCTTCACAAGCCGAGATTTTATCACTTGAAGAGTCCATGTGTATCAGTCAGGTATTACTTCTTTTTTTTTAAAGTAATAAACCATACAATTGAAGCCCTAAGGCATTGATACCACTGGCCACAATACCTCAACCCTCAACTGGACATATTACAGGTAGCAGGGTATTCAGCAGCAATGTTTTTTAAATAAAGCCACAATTATAGTATATAATATGCTGAGTGTACTCCCTTATAAATTGCAGGCACATACCACATATATAGAAAATCTATCATAGTCATAACTAAACTTAACAAATTGCCTTTATTACAACTACTGGTACTAGTATACTGTTACATATGGCAGTTATACATATGGTTTGTCACAGTGGTTTTTCTGTACCCCAGCAAGAGGAGGACTACTTTACTGTATGTACAACTGATGTCACTGCCTCTCTATTTCATTACTTTCAAACATATCAAAAAGTGAGAAACCATAGCGTAATACGAGATTTGGTGGGGGTATTTATTTTATTTCTAGGTTGTTGGGTTTTTCTTGTTGCTTTTGTTTTGTTATTAATGGCTTTATTTTAGAGGACAGCTCAGACAGGTGACAGGAAATAGAGACGACCTGCAGCAAAGGGCTACAGATTGGACCCGAACCCTGGGCTGCTGCAGCAAGGGGACGGCTTCTGTACATGGAACCCTGACTCTACCAACTGGGCTAACCAGAGCCATGAGCTAACCAGCCCCATGAGCTAACCAGCGCCATGAGCTAACCAGCGCCATGAGCTAACCAGCCTCATGAGCTAACCAGCGCCATGAGCTACAGGTATTTCTAAGGTATTAGTATTAAAAACAAGTCATGTTCTTCTTTTGGTGTGAAACAGCAATTGGTGGAGTCTATTTTTCAGACCTATATCAATTATGGAGATGTATAGTATAAACTGTTCCTAATTTGTTGTTCCAGAATGATTGAAAAAACTGAACTGGTAATGGAAGCTTTTAAGTTTTCTGGGACATAGTCTGGTCCAGTGCAAGACAAGTCAGTATATTGTTCTGCACATACTGCACAAAATAATTTTAAAAAACGTATTTTAAACTTAAAAACATTGTATCCCTCAATATATTTAATAGTTAACAGTGTTTGTTCATTTACTGTTCCAATTCTGTGTCGCTGCTATTCTAGGCCAGGTCAGTGTTGTTAAAGAGAAGCTTGATCTCGGTGGGACAAACCTGGTAAGATAAAGGTTTCAATGAAAATACTTTCTTTTTTACTATGTAAAATATGCTGAACATTGTTTTGTACCAACATTTTATTTTCTATATGAAAATCTGGTCAAGTGCAGCTTGGTGTACAATTTTGAACAAAAAGTTGTTATGTCCGTGTATGGAAGACAGAAGTTTTCTCTATTTACTTTGGACTTGATTAACTTGGTAAACTCTGCCATCATTTGTCAGAGGTATGTCATCATGTTTCCAAGAAGAGTCCTGATAAATACCCACAGGAACCAATAATCATGTAAATATTTACTGAAAACATTAATGAGTTAGGGTTTGAATATTTAATGTGTCTAAATGAGTTATCAGGAGGCTTGGTCAGATGGGAGGGATTTATCACCCCAGAGTGATTTCAGAAGCTGAAAAACAACATTGCAGCAACACCAGTTACTCTGAGGTTTACGACAGGGCTCCAGTCAATTAAAGAAACATGTCCCAGAGCATGAAGACTAGTGATTCTAAACTTAAGGAAAAAAGGCCACATGGAGGTGAAATAAACTACAGACACCTTCACCTTTCATTTATCCTTTTTATTATGAATTTCAAGATATAATTCAAAGGATCTTTTGACTGATTAAAGTGCCCACTGACCATTAGAGGATCTGCAGCTTTATAGCAGTGGTTCAACAGTCAGTTGCATTTGTAGTTATTTTGTAAGAAGATTAGAGGTAATACGGTCATTAAAGTCATTAAAGAGTCATTACATTTTTCTTTTTTCCATTAAAATGTGCATTTATTCCCATTTGTTTTAAACTCTGATATGAATGATACAAAAAAATGCTAATCCAAATAACACAAAAAACTGTATTTTAACAGTTTCACATGAGCAGGTGGAATTAAGGGCAGAAATATAAACATTTTTTGTACAAATAGTGGACAGAACCGCCCACAGGTTTAGCCACAATGATGCTCGAAGTTGGTGGTAGCACCCATCACCATCTTGGCAGGGCCTGATACCAGCTAACTACCAGCTAATCAAAATGGGCAAACTGGTGGAGGGTGGTTGGAGCTGAAGCAAGCTTAGTTCATTACAAAGCTCGAATCAACAGGAAGCTACCAACCTAGCTAAGGCCAACAAGCTATCTGTATTCACAAAGAAAGGTTAGCGAATTACACCTCATGTGAGTTGCGTTATTGATGATATGTACATATAGTAAACAGCAGTCAAATAAGAGAGAGCTGGTGCACTGTACTACAATATTTTTTGGCAGGCAGGAGTGAAAATAAATCCTCAAACCGAGACTGACACTAGAAGGCCTTTTCACGTTTTTAGTGGTCAGTGTGGTAGAGTTTGAGACCGGGAGTGTACATATAAGCCAGATGCCAGATAATAAATCCTACACAGAGTTTCAATACTTACTATGAGGGATTGTGGCACATAATTAGCGGTTCTTACTGGATCTGACTTGAAGGTGGAACAGCTCAGAAGACTTTATGATTTTTTTGTTGTATCACCCTATCACCCCTATATTCATAAATACTGTAACCTACTTACTCCAAATAACACATACTACTCTTTCATTACTTTCTAAAGTTAACCAAATTGTGCACTACAGTGTACTGGGCTGGAAAACAGACAATGAACAGTCTAAGCAAGTGCCAGCTAATGTTTGTCTCTGTCCAAGCTCTGCTTAGGGTTTAAAGGACAGTTTCTATTGTTCAACAATAGTTTAATGAAGAGCAGTTTGAAATGTGAAACATTATTTAAGTAATTTAAATTAGTTAATCACAGTCATACGTATTTACGAGTACAAACATTTAAGATTCATATGAACTTTCGTAAGACAGACATGATGGTGGAAATTTTCTCGATTAACTTTGGACTACACAGGTACACATCAGCCTCTTCCCACTGAGATTACTGAAAGACAAACACAAGAGGCACTAATTATATCAATATTTAATGAAAACATTTTTGTGTACAGGTCTGAATGTCTAATGCCTCTAAATGAGTTATCAGGGGAGATGTGGGGAGGTCTCTCTGTGGTGTGGTACCTCAGAGTATTTCACCAAACTAAAAACAATATTTCCATAACAACAAAAACACTCCTCATCATGCTACTTCACCAAAGTTTAACTTTTAATATCTCGCATCTCAGGCTGTTTTCTGTTTTGATCTAGGTATCAGATGTTCAAGTAGAAGAAAATAAAACCTAATGTATGAATCTAATAGACATTCTACAGCTATATGGCAGCATACGATTTTAAAGACTGGTGGAGAAACAACATATGGCATCAAATATCATATCCAAATTTGGCCTTTATCTATCTATCTATCTATCTATACATTGAAAGCTGAACACATACACACACACACACACACACACACACACACACACACACACACACATATATGTATATGCTATACTATATATATATATATATAGTGTATCAAGCAGCAAAAGCAGATTGAGCAGGAAATCAGACACAGGAATGACACATGCTGTTGGAGGGGGACCTACCACCCCATGTGTAGTATGATGAGGAGTATGATGAAATTTTTCCACTAGCAGGCCGCACGGAGTCAAAACGAGCCGCGCTGATTTCATTTTGACACAGTGGTTTGACAGCACCCAGTTGAGCTGAGCCGCGCCACCAATGGACCTGCTCTGGAGAAGGCCAAGCCGTGGTCACCCTGTCTGTAAGCAGGCTGTGGTGATGTCTGACTACTGCAGCTGACCCTTAACAAACACTGTCTCCCCCTAACATTTCTATAATAATACAGTCACCTCGTATTTGTGCAAGACACCAAAAAGAAAAGTATAAGAACTTGTGCAGACTTGGGATTTACAGCACAACAAAGTGGTAAATGACAGCAGAAAACACAATTAAAACGGACAAACGTGAATTAATGCTTTGCGGTTGTATGTACACTGTATGTTTACTCCTCCAGAAGATCTGGCTCTGCACCTGAACCCTCCAGAGCCGGACAGCTTCGAGCAGCTGAGCAGAATTTTGCACTTTCACAAATTTTGGCCTTTTTTGTGTACCGGCACTTCAAATAAGCCGCCAGTACCCTTTTCTCCCAATCATCTACCATCTATCAGACCACAGAACCTCACTTTCACATTACTATGCTGTGCAACACAAAATCTTTCATGAAAATGAAGGCTGACTAGATCACCAGTCAGTCATGAAAATGACCATGACCTTGTAAGCAGTGGGAGAAAATGGGGCGAGTGTGAAAGAGACAGTTGTAAAGAGTTACATTATTAATTTCTAATGAGAACAAGATGCTAATCTAATGATCTCATGTGGGGTTGACCTGAGGACAAAGCATATATACCTTGTGTTGCAGGAAACACCAGCAGCACACCACTTCTGCTGTCTGTGCAAACAAACATGTCCTCTAACTTGCTGACTTGACTGCTCAACTTTGATGAATAATTTGTCGTTCTGAACTCAACAGGTGTTTGTGGTGATCATTTTGGGCTTCTTTGACATGATTAACTTTACTTTGTATGTGTTGCAGTTTACTGGTACAACAAGCCAAAAGAGTCTTTTTTTCTTCACATATCGTTCTGTGATGTTGTCTGTGTTGCAGCCAAAGGCTAATACCACCACTTATTTGCAGTATC
>JARJLU010012832.1:0-12392 GCA_030272975.1 Sparidentex hasta | reverse complement strand
TTTTTTTCTAATGGTGGTTTGGCACAGATAAAATAGTGCAGATTGCCACTGGCTATTCCTTATTTACACTCCGGCATCAAAACAAGATAAAATTGTCAGTGCAAACAGGTGATTCAAAGTGAAAACTGTAATAAGTGTACTTTTCATACATGGTCATTTAAAACACGCCTTTAGCTGTATTTTGTTTGCATCATCACTTTTGCTATGCAAGAAGCCAAAACCATAACATAACCCTGTTGTCAATACACTCTTTGTTTGGCGATGCTGAGTCAAAAATCAGAAAAAAATAATTCTGACAAAGTTCAAAACGACTGTCCCTGAGATCGCAAACCCAACAGGCTGAGCCTAAGATACACAATATTTGACGAAAAATAATCACATTTAAATTCAGCTTTACCTCCCAAATGCAATTCATGTGGCCAACCACCTACAGTAGATTTAGACATGAGAGTGTAAACTGGAAACCGTGTATGAATGCACTGACTGTTGTAAAAGATTTCCTTGGTGAGACCAAAGACAATAAAGTGATTCTGCTCCATTCTAATTCAGGAATTAGCGACAGCTACATTTCTTAAAACTGGCAGCAATGCAGTGTGAATTGCAGAGTGCCTGTCGAGTGTCAGAGACCAGGGCCAGGCAGGGAGGGCAAAATATAAATCTAAATTGTCCTTAAACATCCAATTGCCTAAAATTAATAGATTAACCATCACAAAAAAGAAAAGAAAATGATTTCTAGTTATACAGTCTAAAATGTTATTCCATCATACCTGCACAAACAATGATTTAAATCTTGCTTCTCTACACTGCCAAGTACAGTATGGGACTCTGGTAGACACTAAATTCCCTTAATCAAAACGTATTTCCCTTTGTTTTTTCTTCATACAGTTAAAATTTAAGATCTTAGATAGACTGGATCAGCCTCAATGTGTGTGCATGTGTAATGTAATGTGTAGCGTGTGTGTAGTAGAACATGCTACCTCCTTCTGATGTTATCTCAACCACTGCTTAAGAGATTTTTTTAAACATTTTTTATCTCCACCCCCTCCAATGTGAGCTTTTTCCCTGTTTTACATTATCTGAATGTCTGTCGGACTTTTGGACTGTTGGCTAGCCAGAAAAAAAGCATTCAAGGACACCGCCTTCAGTTTGGTAACATTTTATATACCAAATGTTTTATCAACTATTCAAGAAAACAATGTACGGTTGCATCAATGAAGAAAATCCTTTAAAAGTACAAATACAGTATGTGTTTGCAAGCGCTACAAATATTAACAAACCTTTTATCAGAAGACATGATTAACATTTTCTGTGTGATGTTAACCTCTGTATCAAAGACATTAAATAATAAATATTGGAGTGTAACCTGGAATTTTGATGGTAGAGTAAATCTTTTGTTTACATTTAGATGACAGAGTTCACCTTTAAGGCCTTTATGTGAGTTAACAGTATGTGTAACCATTGTGTGAATGCTGGGGAGATTAATAATTAATGCATTAGATTGTCCAAAACAAACCATATATACGCTACATAACTGCATATATGTGTGTCGGTGAATTGTTTGTGGCTTGAAACTCTCCCTTGAAGTTTCTGTGGTGACAAGCCCCTGAGCTGTGGATGAATGGATGAACATGAGCAGCGGCAGCTCTGCCAGCGTGGTGCCCGTTCCTTTGAAACCGCCAAGGTAAACGTATGCAGCGTGCTATTTTCATCCCTCCGTGGCTGTCAACCTAAATCTGCCTCTCCAACTGGTCATTTTTATCACTTGCCAAAACTGCCAACTGGTGATAAACTTTTAAGTTAGTTTTTAAATTTCATTTCCCTAGAGTCAAACCGAGCGGGAGTCAGCCAGAATTTGCAATGAATTGGCCAGGGGCAAAAAATGTTTTTGTTTTTTCCCCCCCTCTGCACCCGCTCGCACGGCAAAAAGAAACAAATAAACCGGAGGAGAAAAAACAGAGAAAAGAATAGGGGAAGATTGTACAGAGACAGTAAGGCGAGCCTACAGACCTCCAAACACACAGAGAGCATGCTACAGTTCCTTTACACAAAAATAGATTCCATCTATCTATCTATCTATCTATCTATCTATCTATCTATCTATGTATCTATCTGTCTATCTATCTATCTATCTATCTGTCTATCTATCTATCTGTCTATCTATCTATCTGTGCAGGAAGAGTCAGGCAGCTGTAATGGCGAGGCAGCACTTGTTAGAGAGGTAATATCAGGGTATAAATAAATCCTCTGTATCACAGATGGGGGAAAGAAAGAGAGTGAGCATAAAGAGAGCCATCCATCAGTCTCCCGGGGGAGCGGGACAAATTAAAGCCCATAAAAGGGCCTCATTACTGGGGGCAGCTCTCCTGTCTCAGCCTCCCTCATCCTTCCACATCACCTCTCTGGCTCTCTCATTCTCTTGCTTTCTCCTTCTATTTCTCTCTCTCTCTCTCTCTGTGTCTCTCTCACACACACACATACACACACACACACACACACACACACACACACACACACACACACACACACACACACACACACACACACACACACACTAACGCACGCACACACACACACACACACACACACACACACACACACACACACTAACACACGCACACAACACCATAACCACCACCACTACTATCAGGGGGAAATTATACACATAAAACACTAAGGAATCCAGTGCTGCTAATATGTCCATATGACAATGTCCACGGGCACTCGCTGATTCATTCCACACATCGTGGGTGAGCGCGCGCACACACACACACACACACACACACACACACACACACACACACGCACACACACACGCGCACACACACACGCGCACACACACACGCGCACACACACACGCGCACACACACACATTCTTTGCATATTGTATTTTAATTGATTGTTATAGCAGGTGATGGAACCACTTTATGAGTGTTTTCCTGCTTGGTTAGAGCACCTTTTGATCATTCGGACTTATGAGGGCTCACACAGAACATTTGCATTTTAATTATTTTTACTTAGTGTTGTGGAAAGGTGCAAAACACAGAGCGCTTAAAACCTTTATACCTACAGGAAGGCTTAATGAAGGGGTAATTTTCACGTATATTGCACTTGTATCACATCTCATTCAGCACTGAGCCCAGTTTATGAGCACTATATTGCTGCTTCTGTGTGAAAACCTCGTAATGTGGCAATTTTTTGGGGTTGTGGCAAGAGAAAGATGTGATTGTTCTCTATGGGCAAAGGAAATCCTCGCTTAAAAACGTACTGAAGTCACGAATTGACCCCGTCTCCTAAAAGTTAGATAAAATACATAATGTATATAAAAAGTGCTTTGCATTAGATTGGAACAAGTTTTGTTTGGTAACATAACATCACCATGATTGTAGTTAAAACAATTAGAAATTGTCGACAATTTTGACACTATATTAATTAAATTTCGTTTATTTATTGAAGTTGACTGATACTCTCCAACATCCACACATTTTTTGCATGATCCATCAAATGTGGTTATTAAACACTTGTAAGAATGATATCTAATGCAAGGGGGCTAATTTAAAGTTTAACAATAAACATTATTGTGTAAAATGACATCAGTGCACTAAACCAGTAAATATATTTTTAGAGTTTAATGAGAGTTATCAAAAAATTACCCCAAACATCTTTTTTTGCATGACATAAAGTTTTCTTATTGACAAGTATCATACGCAGTATATGCCGATACTAATATTTTTGTGATGGGCCAATATCGACTGATAATACGGCTGACAAATATATCGGTCAGGCTCTAGTAATTATAAAGCACAATGACATCCAACACTGGTTCCACCATCTCAAATTTGAGCAAGACGCACACCGAGAACTGCCTCACTTATTATTAAGATAAGATTATTATTAATTACTTATTAAGATGTTAGATTAAGTAATTTATCGTAAGAAAATGACCTCCGTCTTCTTCAGATCACAGGTTATTTATCTTGAGATAACAAAATGATAAAATAGGTTTTGATTTCTATCTTTGGCTTGGATGAAACAAGCAATGTGAAGACACCGCTGGATGTTGCCTGGATAGCCTGGATATTGTGACATTTTAAAACATTTTGCACTAAATAATTGAGCGATTAATCTGGAAATAATCATGAGATGCAGCCCAAACAACTATTAAGTTTAAAAGTGTTTATATTTGCAAGCTGCTCACAGTGAGTGCAAAATGCATCTGCCAAATGTTTTATCAATGTATTGTATTTCATTTGTTTTCCCACAATATCCACTCCTGGCAGCTAAAGCACGATTAACATTTTTATTTTGCTATCTCTAAGTGGGAAAAGACTGCTGACGTGATTAAATAATGAAATTCAATGTCTACAACTAAACATCCATTAGGAAGTGTTGAGTTTTTAAATACTTCACAAAAATCCAGTGCGCCTTAACCTTGAAGGTTTTGAGTTTCAAAACAAACTTTTGGGATCTCTCAACAAAATGCACTGTGTAAATCTGTGAGGCCCATTCAACTGTAACTGATGATATGCTCCTTCACAGACTACATCAGTAGCAACGCTTCTTCATCCCTGCCATGGGCTGCACACGTCTGTTTCTTCGGGCATTATTACCATCCATTGGAGATCAGTGCGTGAAAGCACCATTGGCTGTAGCATCAACGTATACTCGTATATGAGACAGGATACAAACAAAATGGGCACAAGCTCATAATAAACACTTGTTATTATCAATAACATCGAAGTGTTTCTTTCAACAGCAACAAAACAAATGTTGAAAAACCACCACTGCTGATTAAAATCTACCCGATGCACAAAACTCAACACACTATATAACAAAGGCTATTTTTAGGCATTTAACTTAACTTTTGATTTAGACTTTAATCATCCAACCTCATCTTGCCAAACATATGCGGCAAAGCCAATCAGTAATATACATGTGTATTTCACGGAGACAAGACACTTCTTTTCTGAACATGGCTGACAACCAAACTATAGACTAACAAACCAGAGGCGACCGCCACCGTATAAACACAGCGCTAAGGATAAGGGTGGAGAAGAAAAGAGCAACCTGTAATGAGAGCGATAAGCAGGGAGGCTGAAGAAAGCAGCTCAGGGACCCTTAGTGCAACCAGAGCCCCACCGGCTTTCCTCCCCTCCACACCACCACCACCACCACCACCAATCCCCCTGTTTTCCCCCCTCTGAAATTAGCCTACAGACTAAGTACAGAGTTATGTGAGGCGTCTTATTTCATTACAGGCCCCGTGTAAATAAAAGAAATTCGCCATCAATACGGGCGAAAGTATCTGCTGAATCCCATGAAATCCCTGACATGAATTATTGACAGTCTAATGGGACTAAGGGAATGGTGCTGGAGTTGAAGCCTGAGAGCAACCATGGCGAGGAGACGCTTTAATATAATATCTATTTCTGTGTCTCTGTGACGTGAAACAACCCCCCCACCCCCGCCTCAACTCCAACCAACCTCCGCACAACCCCTCAACGAACCAAACCATCAAAACTATCACCTTCCACACAAAATCATAAGCACGTACACACCAGTGGCACCACCTGATCCAGCAAGCAACCTCGCCGTAAATATAAATCGCCCTTTAGGTTGAGTTCACCGCTAGCCAGGGGGACTTTGGGGGCACAATTAAAGCGCCGAGAGAAACTCAGAGCCTGTTTACTCGGAGAAAAACCTTGTCAAATTACACTTTGACATCTCGTATTACGGCAACGTGAAATGAGACGGGTTGATGGGATCTAAATCAGAGAAAGCTAGACAAGATGGTACAGCTCTTGGGGGGATTCATTCCAGCATTCACCCGCGGAGACGCTCGAAAGAGGCCTGTGTAACATCTCACTTTATTTTCCTCAACGCAATGTGAGGCCCCACTTTCTACTTTTGTCTTTCAGCTCAAATTCGCACACAAACTGCATACTCAATGATTATTTGCATTAAATTATTAATATGCCAATGGTAACTGTGCTGGGCTTTGGAGTCGGTGCAACCGGCGCACATTCTTTCAAGATGAACATGGCAAGAAGGAACTTCAGAGCTGGTAGCACTCATTTAAATCAAGTAAGAAAAGAAGACACTATTGATTCCATGCTCTCTCTCCCGCACATTGGTTTGGCTTGCCTTCCAAAACAATTTTTTTATTTTTTTTGCACGGGGGGTCCCCATAGAGCTCAAAACAAAGAGGACAGACTTGTTTGAGGGTAATACTCTTGTGCACAGCGTGAGGCATGCACTAACAAGAAGGAGCAGACTGAAGAAAAAAAAAAAAAACAGATGTTGCAAACTTCATCCACAGTTGCAGAGCTTCTACCTATGTGGCCGCACTATCAGGGACAAAACATAAGCGATCCGAACAATCACGGGACAGCCATCTCTTTAAAACACGTCTCGCCAGGAACGTCCCGACTGCGCGCAAAGTTCAGGTAATGATAAATCAAAAAAAAATATCGCCCATCAGCATGGCAGTATTTGTGATTCAACCCCCTCAAATTTCAACAGTATTTCAAACAACAGTCGGTATCCATTTCACCGTCATCGTCACAATAATGTAAAAGCAGCCAAGTTTTGACGGTGTGGTGCGAGGCGAAGCAGAGACTGACTCGCTCTGCTCACGATCAGTCGAAATGGAAAAAGGCACAAACTCTGGAGTCTAATTGATGGTGCTGCTGTGACTGCTGCCCTTCAGAGAACAAGAGCTTATTATTCGCCCGTTGATGATTTGACACAGTTTGATCTGCACGTACCCAATTGCAGGGCTTTCTGCATTGCGGGTTTGTTTACGGATTGACTGATCAAAGGGCCCCCGCATGTCTCTTTGTTTGTTTCATGTACACAGAGGGACAGTTTGGCTTTTATTACTGGAGTGTGAAAATTGTAATATTTGAGTCCATTTGATAAACACTGAAATGGATTTTTAAAAAGACACCTAGCCTTGTGAGAGACCTCACCTTGACTTACCGCACTGTACAGTGTTTCCAACAGAGAGAAGCGAGTTTAAAGTGTGAACTGAAGGACTCCGTGTTCATCTCATGTTATTCATTTATAAAGCTCCACTGGTGCTTCCAGACTACCTCTTCTCTCTCGTCTCGATTAAATCTCTTAACTACAGTACACGATCCAGTAATTACCTAACCTAAGATGTCCCTCATGTAGTGATGGGATATAACTAAGTACATTTACTCAAGTACACCACTTAAGTACAATTTTGAGGTACTTGTACTTTAATTGAGTATTTCCATTTTCTTGCTTGCTATCATACAGTCCCTCTCCAATTTCCTTTGGAGGCAAATGTCTTACTTTTTACTTAGTAGATTTGTGTGATTACCTTAGTTATTAGTTACTTTGCAGATTGCATGCTGCTTTGGAGCCAAAGCATTTTGGAATTTTTTTGTGTGATGGGTAATCTGATTCCAATGAGACTGATTCCAATACTCAGAAAAATGTTGCATATGCGACCCGACAATCAGCCAGGCCAATAATCAAAAGTAGTCAAAACATAGTATGCCTACGCACATAAATAGATATAAATATATATATTATTTACTTTTACTTGTACTTTTGAGACTAAAATACCCATCTAAATGCGATGTTATTTCTTCCTTAAATTGGGATTATTAAAAGTAAGAAAATTGGGATAAGGATAATAATAACAATCCCATGGAAAGACAAAAACCAAAACAGGCTGTCACACAATACTTGACATCCAACCCCCAAGTCCGTGGCTCCCAACCCGAAGTCCATTTTGTACTGAAAACATAAATCTTTAAAAACACATCATTAAAACACACTCTCACACTTAAACAAGTGTATATAACTTCCTAAAACAGCCGGTAGTTTTCAGTATTAGTTACTCACACGGGAGTAAATAATACTTCATTTTTATTTAGTGTCCTGTAACTGTAATAACTGTAATGACGGAATGTGTCGCCAAGTGCAACGTGAGGAACAAGATGTGTATCAGACAGCACACAAGCAGACAAACTCAGTCAGTTTCTGTCTGAGACACACACACACCCACACACACAGAGTGTGGTACAGCATGAATACTGCATGTACAGTATGTTTAAAACACATACGGTTTACAGAGGATCACAACCTACAGATGCTTCCTGCTGGCAGGGATTTGGGGAAACTGCAGTGGCGTGATTTGTACAAGTGGCACTTCATAAAGCATTTACCAGTCAACATTTGTGTGAACTATATATTCACAGGGAGAAAAACACTTGATAGATGGGGCGAGACGTTAGAGGATGATGAAGGAGCAGAGGGCAGAAGATCCAGGCTCAGCCGCCGGCAGCTGCCACCACTGTGTCTGAGCACAGGTAGGTCATGTGTGTGTATTTATTCATACATTCAGGATATATTTTGTGGGTTGCAGTTGCAGCCGCGTGTGTGCTCGAGTGTGAGTGTGTGCAGCATGTGTGTGTGTGTGTCCCGGCCCAGGTCATTAGAGGCAGCTTGCTGTGCCCTGATTTGTGCACTCACAGTATGTGAACACAGCAAGGGATCGATTAGTACTTTGTGTGGCATTTCACACAGGTCTCATCTCTCTACCTTCATTTCCTACTGCCGCTGGATCAAATCTACAATATACGCTCCGTGTGTGTGTGTGTGTGTGTGTGTGTGTGTGTGTGTGTGTGTGTGTGTGTGAAGCAGTGACCTTTTTGTGGTGAGTGTTACAAACCAGTTGAGATGCACCAAGCTGCTGTGAGTGGCTAAATGGATGTTGTTTATGTTCTGTCAAAAATGTTTGTTTTGTTAACAGTATCGTTTCAATGGCACACTTATACAGACAGGAAAAAAAGGTATCAGATAGCGGTGAGCATTAGTGACTGTAATGATTTAAACATTTGATCAGTCAGTTCACCATCAAAACTGAAGTGAGACCTTTGATGTGTCTGTAATTTGACTGATCTACATATAGTTTAAATTCCCCCCCACAGCTAAAAACACATAATTCATACGAAAGTTAATGAAAAGAGACATGAGAAAGTACAGATACTAGCAGCGCTGTACTGCCAAAGTAAAACGATCTTCACATCGCATTACATTTGTTTTTTGAAACTAAAAAAAGCTTGATCACAGATGTGTTATGTTTGTTGCGGTGCTGCCTCTGGCTACCACGTCTTCTTCTTCAAACAATCGTGAAAACATTTGAATAGTTTTCCACCAGCAACTCTTCCACAACACATTTGACCAAAGAATCTCCCTTCTTTGAAACAAATCCTTTTGAACACGGGACGCCGACAGGAAAAAAGTTGTTGGTTTAAGTCATTTTTTACATTGTGGTGAAATTGGAAATTTGTATTATTTCTTCTTTACAGTAATAGTAATCTTCTGCTACAAAAATAATGAGGCCACCGGGCAAGAAAGAACAAGTGCAGGTATAAGGTCTTTAAAGGTTTAACTGCCAACATTGTCTAGTAAATCAGAAACCTGAAAGCCAGTGAGTCAGAATAACTAAATCAAAAAAATCTGGGTTTCTTAAAATGAGAAAAAAAGGAGCTTTCTCTGATCTGCTGCCTGAGTCGTTAAGATATGTTTAACTTTAGCCTTAAGTCTTGGTCAAGCTTAGGAAGCTAACTGATGGTTATATTAACTCAACTTGAATCAGTTCATGGCCCAGTGTACATCATCAAAACTACTTTTCAGTCTGTTAAATAGCTCTTAAAATCCTCCACCCCCACACCTTTCTGGTGTTGGAATTTAAGGCGGCAGCGTTTAACCATTCAGACAGAAAACCTGTGAATCCTTTTCACGGCAGCTGTGAGGAGGTGAGAGAGGAACCAGAGTCTGAACTTCACTACCTCTCTTTTTTACGTTTTTGCACAGCTATTTCTGTCACTTTTAATGTGAACAACTGAGAGCATCACTTTGAATGTTTTCCAGCAGAGAGTATCTGAAAATGTAAACAATTATCCCCAAGTTTAAACTATAAAACATCTACCTCTTATGGCATCCGGGCTCGCCTTGCCTTTTTAAACGCACACTACCACCTGCCACTAGGGGTCTCTCAATCAGAACGATGAGAAAAGATGTAGCGTTGATAGTGTGCAACACAAACTATCTGACTTGTGGTTGTTATTTACTGATGTACTGCAGCAACCATAGTCGGTTCCTCCACAGTCTCAAAACTCAAATTAGCAAGCGATTGTTGGCCTGCTACAAGAGGGGCAAGCCTGGGTTTGTAACAATTTCATGCTTGCGGGAATTTATTTGTGCACTGGTTTATGTGTGCATACAATCTGACACTGTTCAAATGTCTCATTTTGAATCACTCTGTTGCCTGTTTTTGGTACTTCCAACGGATCTTCATCCTTTGAATAGTGATTGGTGAGTTGATTACCATGACATTGGTAGACGTTTGAAAGCATTTGGGTAAACCCTGCATTACATTTGTTACACATGGAGTGTTACAAATTGATCAACCTACAACTTGAAAAGTTGCAGTTAGGATAGTTTGCAACTAAGGTCCACCTGTTAAGACAGACAAGTGAGTAGGTGAGCCTCTGTTGTCTCACTTAGCTGCTAACCGTCGTGCTGCTATTTTTGAGTGGACCACTCGTTACTTTTAAAGTGCCTTGAAAACATTGGTTTTGATAGGTAATCCCTTAACTGGTTCAAAAACTATCAATCAGACAGATTTCAAGCCGTGCTAGGTGATGGTTATCAGTCAAACTTTTTAAGTGTATCAAAAGGGGTTCCTCAAGGATCCATATTAGGTCCTATTTTATTTACCCTATATTTGAATGATTTTAGCATTGGAATTGCAAATAGTGCAATTCATCTATATGCTGATGACACTGTCATCTATTCAGTCACCCCATCTGCTGATCTAGCTATCAAAAACCTACAGTCCGATTTTCACATTACAGAGCAAGCTCTGACTTAAATTACTAATTAATCCCAAAAAGACAAAATGCATGTTATTCAAGATTGTCACCTTCTTTTCTTATAAACAGTAGTATCTCTGCATTGAATGGGACTCCTATTGAAAGGGTTTCCAATTACAAATATCTGGGCATCTGGATAGATGATAAGCTGTATTTTTCATATTCATATTCATATGTTCATATTTCATATTTCTTCTTTGAAACCCCTTGATGCAGTGTATCATTCTGCACTTCCTTTAATTACAGGTGATGGGTTTATAACTCATCACTGTGTTCTTTACGACAAAATTGGATGGCCATCTTATCTGTAAGGAGGGAACAGCACCGCATGATTTTTATCTACAAGCCCCTGCTGCATGTTTTACCCGACTATCTCACCGATTTTATCTCATTTAGAACTTGTAATATGCACACTCGTTCATAAGAGTCCTTGATTTTAAACATTCCCGCTGTAAGGACTGAATTGGGGAAGACTGCTTTCCAGGTCTATGCCTCGCAAGTGGAATGACTTATAGAGTGTTTCTGAACTAAGCCATCTTATTTTTTTTAGATAGTTTCAAGTGCTTATTGAAGCGCCATTTAACTGAAAACCCACTCAAAAAAACTGACACTGACTTCAAGACGAAGGAACCTGAAGTTCAGAAATGCTAACTGATTTCTGGGTTTTAGGACTCACCCTTGCAGCTCTACCTTTGACTTCTGATGAGATCTAACAACACGGTGTGCAGACTAGTTCTGTTCGAGCGACACTTGACCCCATTAACCCCAACAACCCAAATGTCTAAGTGAAGCACTTGGCTACAAAGCCACCAATCCACCCAAACTTCCTCCAACAGATTTACGGCTCAATTTTTACTTAGAGGATAGTACTGCACTTATTAACCCTAACCCTAAACCCTCCCAACCAGCCAACTGTAGCTCTCATTTGTGACATTACATATATAGAGCAGATGGCACAGTGTCTGACCGTGGTGTAAAAAATGACAAGAGTTTATGAATACAGGTGATGTCCAACACGACGCAGTGAGGTGGGTACTTCGGGAGGTGAGAGGGGGAAGAGGAAATCAAGTTCGTCTGCTCAATTAACATTCACCATTCTATTTACATACACACATCCAAAGTGAGGGGCCCCTGAACACCGCAAGGTGCTCAGGAGGCTGCTGGAAGCACAGAGGGTGGAAAGCTGAAATCAGCATCACATGCACAAAAAAGAAAAATCTGGCTGAAACTACACAAGAAACAGAACATGTCTTTTAATGAAGCAACCGTGGTCCTCGGTCATAATTTTCAAAGAAGCAGCCAAGATTAAAGTCAAAGGAGCCTCCCAATGGCTTCAAGTCTGCACTGCTTTGAAAAATACCCCCAGTGTACAAAGCACCCCCCCACCTCCCCACCACCCCCACCTCTTCCCCCTACTCTCGCCCACCCCATCTTTCTCTCTTTCACACTCTTCTTGCTCTATGTTTCTCTTACTCCCCC
>JARJLU010012831.1:0-12190 GCA_030272975.1 Sparidentex hasta | reverse complement strand
CGTCTCCAACTGTAGATTCAGGCCCTGAAAGCAGCAGCAGTGGAACTACACAACACCTGGAAACACCTGGAAACACAAGCTAAGGTACAAAAACCTTCCAGCCATCTGTAATAATGTCACCTGTGAAACAACCTGGTGGTCACAAACCAGCCTCAGCGTGATGTGAGAGACGGGTCCGATGATTAAAACAGTCAGAACTATAAATCTGGTGAAGCCACCTGATCAAAGACAGAACCGACCCGGACTAAAATAACCCCCTCCAGCAGCCGTGCAGACAGAACTTTGGAGTTTCACTTCCTGTGACACAGATCTCTCTATCAGAGCTCTCCACGTCTCATCTTCACTCTGCTGCTTCTTCTTCTTTCCACCTCTTGCATCACATCTTCGCCTCGCTCTCCGTTTCCTTCCTCGTCTCTTTTCATCTCCGCCGGCTGATCTCATCCATTTCAGTCGTCCTGCAGCGACTCGTCTGCACGCCGCTCCTTTCTATCAAAACACCAGTTTTCTCTCCTGCCGCCGTCGATATCATTGTTCTCTGAGCGCGTGTGATCGGCTCGGGCCGTCCTGCTGCTGCTCAACATGAAGCCAGCTGAACTGGGTCGCTGGTGAAGTGGACCGGAACAAAAGTTCTGCTCTGTGGTTTGACCAGAACTGTGTCGATCTTCATCAGGAGGCAGATGATGATGAGGAGCAAACAGATACTGAGACCTGATATAATGACTTTATAAAAACTGATATAATGAGTTTTTAAAAACTGATATAATCAGTTTTTAAAAACTGATATAATGAGTTTTTGAAAACTGATATAATGAGTTTTTACACTTGACACTGGGACAGTTTGTCATTTTCGTTGCTTTCAGCTCTTTGAACAGGCTGATTTTCCTGCTCAGATCTTGTTTCTGATCCTTTTATCTGCACAGTCGGTGTGAATAATGAAATAAAGAGCTGTAATGACTTGAATGCTCCTGTTGCTCTCAGCAGGAGGATGCTGAGGTCATAAAACAGCTTTTGTTTCCTCACAAAAACAGTTTTCATGTTCCTTGATATTGTCATTAGATTTGATGGTGTCAGACAGAATGATGTGGACACGTGTCACAGCTCATCTGCAGGCTGGTTGAAGAGAAATGAGTGAAGAAGTCAGTGTGTTCAGACTCCTATAGATCAGTGACAAAAGCACTGAAAGAGAATTGACGTTTTAGGGAAAATAATTCAGTTTATAATCCTTCAAAAGAGCCAGAAAACCACGTCTGTGCTCCAGACTGCAGCTCTGAGAGGCATCGAGGATATTTTTACAAACACTTTCAGGGATAATGAGCTGATTAGTTAATAAGCAGCTTTAACTTTAAACAATCTGGCGTCCTCTGACCAGCAGAGCACAGAAAGTTTGAAGTCTTTTACAGAACGAATCCCTGCGAGGCTCCGGAGACATCGATCGATGTGAAGAGACACATCAGAGGAGACGGAGAACATAAAGAGCTGTCAGCTGAGCAGAACATCACTTTCACGCTGAGAGCGGATCTATACTCGGATTATGTACGCCTGCTGGAATATTTGTGTCTGACATTGATTGTGTTCATGTTTGATGGAGGCGCAGAGACACAGTGAATTTACAAAAGACGAGCTGAGAGAGAGAGAAGAGTCCCGCTGCGACTCTAAATGACTCAGTATCACAGCTTTTACTCACGGGTTCTAAAGATTTCCTTCAGATGAAAATCCACTTTAGATCTATGATCGGTGTCCTTCAGCATCAGCTGCTGGACGTCTGACTCACCTGAGTCACAGACAAACTGAAGGTTCAGAGTTTCTCACCGAGAAGCATCGTGTTCTCGTTCCAGACATCCAAACCAACAGGGTCGCAGTCGTAAACACAAACTCCACCAGCTGATCGGAACGGACAGATTCAAGCTTATACTGGGCGGAGCCACTGTGACATCACTGGAGGGTTCTGAAGGGCTCAAATGAAGCTGAAGGTGGGCGGTACCGACCCGACTCTGTCACCAAGCTACTCAATAGTCGTGTTAGTTTGATAGAAAACTGCGTTAGCCACCAGAAAACGTTCCCAGTTCTGTTCTGTCTCTGACTTTGTTCAGCACTCACCACTGATGTCTTTTCTTCTCTCATCTCTTCTCTGTTTGTTCATGAAGTGAAGAATGTTAACAAACACTGTCTGTCCCTCCCCTCCCGTCTGTCAGTCCAGTGATCCACACAGAGACACAAACACAGCTGACAGATGATCTGTCAGAGAGGCCACGCCCCTAATTATGCATCATTTAACGTAATTTAGCTCCAGAAACCAGCTGTGAACATGTTTTCTACCTGCGGTGACGTTTCATCGTGGACTCTCTCAGTGGCCTTTAGAGAAGCTGCAGCTTTTGGTACGTCAGCTTCATTTTTCACTCCTGAAGGTTTCATTTAAAACTCATCTGCGTCATCAGAAAACAACCCACAAGTCATCAGTGATCTGACTGAGTGCTGCCACTTTCTGTCTGTGTGTGATCAGCTGACAAGTGAGCGTCTGCAGAGACACTGAGGGAGGACGACCGTCACAACAAACCCAAAGTATGGTCAGTGGTGTCGGTGACGCAGGATTTGGTCCGTAAATCTGAATATTTCTGCCCAGAACGAGTTGAATTTCACTGAATTTGTTGATTTAGTTTTCCCCCGATGCACCGAACAGCACGAGTCCAAACCTGACGTCCAAACTGTCTTCAGTGATTTAAAGTGTAGCTGGTTTATATTTAACTCAGCGGCAGAGAAACTCCTGCAGGAGCGTCTTCAAACTCTTCACTCGACTCTAAATTCAAGACACGAGGGGAGAGCCTGAAGATGAAATCCCCCGTGCTTCTGTCTCCACTCCATCAATATGCTAACACACACACACACACACACACACACACACACACACACACTGCAGTATCTTGTGTAATCAGATGTGTTCCCTCGCCAGCCTCCGATCAATACCTGCACAGTGTCAGGTAGCTCGCCTCGCCCACTCCACAACACTTCATGACAATCGATCTGCGGCCGAGCCCGCCGGCGGCTCCTCCGCCTCTCTGACAGATATTGTTTTCATGTCCGTCTCTCGGGGGAGGAGCTGTTTCAGTCCTGGGGAGCTGCAGCCTCCTCGGCTCCGAGCATCATCACGACGAGGCGGGACAGACACACTGACATCACGTCCATCTGTCTGTCAGAGCGACTCGCGCTGAGGCGACGCACACGATCGCAGGAAGTCGCTGTGACCTTCACAGGAAACATCACTGAAGCAGTGAAACAAACAAAGAGCGTCACACTCTGTCTGTCGGGTCTCATTCACCACGTTTACATCGATCACGCCGGTCTGACGACAACATGTCAGCAGCTGTAGGTGAGACCAGGTGAGACGAGCAGCCAGAGGTTAGCGTAGCGTAGCATCAGTTCAGTCTGAGCAGGAAGCTTTTCTCCACAGAGACCATGTTTTCTCTCGACTCTCGAGTGAAATGATGAAATAAACACAATCTGAGCGAGTCAACAACATCAGCGTGGCAGCCGACAGGTGACAGATACCTGAGGTGGACTGAAGGTCGGCAGAGTCACAGGAAGTCAGTTAATCCAGTGAATCTCAGTCAGGTCCCATTTTGTATCTTAACAATATGATTCAACACAGCAGGTGTTTGTTTTGAAATGAGAGAGTTTCAGTGAGGAGGAGACGGGAAGCAGACTGAGACCATCAGCTGTCGGAGCTGCTGACGTGATGCAGCAGCAACACTTTATTCTCCTGACGAGCTGATGTTGGACCGGACGACCCTGCAGGAACCAGGACTGTGATGAAGGACCAGAACCAGGACGCCTGGTGACGGAGGAGCTTTAAATATCAGTCCAGTTATTTACAGAGTGATGGAGAACATGACTCACTTCCTCTCTGAAGGTTTGTGACTCAGCGGTCTCTCTCCTGTTGTTAACCTTAAGTTCTGATCACTGCGTCAGAACTGAACCTCGCAGCGTCTTTCTGTCGAACCTCGAGTCCAGGCGGGTTCAGGACTTTCTCCTGGTTCAGATCTGTGATGCTAACATGCTAACATGGACCCAGTGAGCAGGATGAACTGTTAGCAGCTAATGTTTCTGACACGAGCCTCTCATCAGGAGGGGGAGGAGCTACAGGACCATCAACCAACCGCAGGTCAAATCTGTGTTTACTGACTGAAGCGTCAGTGAAGCTGAGACGCTGCTGTCTGAAGGTTCAGTTCAGCCACTCGTCCGTCCTCTCAGGCGGCTGCTGCTGACGGCGGCGTGAAAATGTCTGGAAGGTGTTGAAGCTAATTAAGGACGCAGAGAGTCGTTACTGTCTTCTCACAAACTCCTGAATCTTCACTGCCCTCAGAACAAACTTCAGCCTGAGTCCTGCTCAACAAAGTTTCATGAGAAGTGATTTATACCAACAAAGTGAACGCCGACGTCCATTTTAACATCTGCTCCCATTATGTTTCTCCATCCATCCTCGCGCTTTGGCTGCGGGTGTGAAAGGCGTCGTGGATTTACATCTCGCAGATATACGAGCCGCCATCAGCGCGGCAGAAATACGAGCCGAGCTGTCGGAGCTTTATTAGCTGTTAGATTGATGACGGCCGAGAGGAAGGAGAGCAAAGAAAGAAGAGAGAGAAAGAGACAGAGTGACAAAGAGGAAGTGACACGTACTTGAAACCTGGCGCCATGTTGGCACAACTCCCGGTCCGCAGCCAGATGCAGTATGGGTCACGAGAGGCCAGGCACGCTCTGCACAGGAAGAGAAGAAGAAGAAGAGACAGTTCAGTGTCAGCTGAGTGAAAGAGTAACATCGTACTTTTCACTCTGATCACTGTTCATACAGGCGACTTTCACTTTGAACATTCAGATTTTAACAGGATATCTGAACACTGTCAGCATCTCAACATCATCCACCAAACATGGCAGCTGATCACCAGAGTCGCTAACCGCTGCTAGCTGGAGCTGCTGTTAGCTGTTAGCTGTTAGCTCAGTCAGCAGTGCAGCTAGCGGTCCTGTTAGCCGTTGGGGAGCTTTGGGCTGCCAGACTCAGCAGATTAGCTTAATGCTAAAGTTGAACAACTAAAGTGCCTCGAAAATATCTTTGATTTGAAATCAGGTTTTAATTCCTGCTGAGTTCCTCTCATCAGCGTCAGTGAGCCAATGAGGACGCAGCACGCTCGCTGGGTTCAGGAGCCAGTACCGAGAACCAGAACCTACAGACGTGTCCCTGCTGATGACGAGGTGGGTTCAGTGTCGTCTGTGGAGCTCAGGTGGTCACGTGACCAGCTGACCTGCTTACTGACTGTGGAATATTCCAGAAAACTAAATGTGAGAACGCAGCAGGAAGAGACGAAGGAGGTGGAGAGACTGTGAGGAGGAGAGGAGGAGATTTATTCTGCTGGATCAGTCGCTGACACACACACACACACACACACACACACACACACACACACACAGAGTTGTTTGGCTGGCCTGGCAGTGAACCGTGTGTGTGTGCAGAGGATCAGTGATGTCAGATCATTAATGTTTACTTCATCTCAAAGATGACGGCTGAGAGAAGAAGAAGAAGAAGAAGAAGAAGAAGAAGAAGGAGGAGGAGGAGGAGGAGGAGGAGGATGTGTGGGTGAAGCAAACATCATCTGGACCGAACACAGTGTGGACACGGACCAGAACCACAGGTCCAGTGGGTCCAGTGGCCTCAGAGAGGGAAGGTGTAGGACAGGAAGGTTCTTTGAATGATTTCATGTTAAAATGCTCCTCAAACATGTTTCTGTTCAGGATGTTCCACCGCTCACATCTGCTCACAGCTAAACAGGAAGTGGAATGAGACGAGCCGTCGACTCCGGCTGAGGTTCTGTGATTTTATATTATGATATTATATAATATTATATCATAACATTATATAATATTACATCATGATATTATATAACATCATGGTTCTGTTCCTGGTGTGACTTTAACTTTATTCATCATCAGCAGGACGCTGCCGCTGCTCTACAGCCGGACATCAGCGACCAACCAGCTGCTGATGTACGCCACGTTTCACATCGCTCTCGTCCAATCCTGGAGTCTGTAGCTGTGATGATGATGAGGAGACGATGAAGAGTCGATGGAGTCACAGCTGGTGGAAGCCTCTGCAGCTGTACTCACACATCACACCGACTGGCTGCCGTTCATTCATCCAGCTCAGTGATTAACACCAGTCTGATTAGTGGGTGAGAGTCTGTGTGTGTGTGTGTGTGTGTGTGTGTGTGTGTGTGTGTGTGTGTGTGTGTGTGTGTGTGTGTGTGAGTGTGTGTGTGTGTGTGTGTGTGTGTGTGTGTGTGTGTGAGTGTGAGTGTGTGTGTGAGAGAGTGTGTGTGTGTGTGTGTGTGCCCCTCCTCTGATGAATGTGCTCTAATTTGGGTCGTGAGTTCTGTTCAGTCTATAAATGAGCTGCTTTTTGTTCAGTTTCTAACTATTCACACTCGGCATCCCTGTTTCCCCCGCGTACACACACACACACACACACACACACACACACACACACACACACACACACACACGTCATTAAGCTACAACAAGGATTATTAAAGTTCTGGTCGGGTTCAGTCCGGTCTCTTACTTCTTACAGGCTCCGTGCTGCGTGCAGCGGCTCAGCGGGACTCTGATCACGCAGCTGCTGAACGCCACGAACAGAGCGTGATGGTCTTTATCCAGCTCCAGACCCAGAACCCTCCGGTCCTCCTGACCCTGAACGTTACACCTGCACACACACACACACACACACACACACACACACACACACACACACACACACACACACACACAGCAGCTCAGCATCACGTCATCATGGATCTGAAACAGTTGGGAGGCTCGGTGTTGCTCCGGTCTCACTTGGACGGGTTGTAGACGTCGATGTCCTCCAGCAGTTTGGATCCGAAGCTGTCGTTGGGATGCGTGCTCGCCAGAACCTTCAGGACCCTGCCGTCGTCTGAGCCCAGGAACATCACAGTCCGGTCTTTGTAGGGACCGGCAGAGACGTCCACCACGATCTGGGTCAGCTTCGACCTGAGAGTGAAGACAGAGTGTTAAAACAGCTGGCGGGTGAATGTGAGCAGTAATCACTTCCTGTAGAAGTTCATCCAGAGCCCGGCTGTCCCTCACTGCGGTTCTGGAACAGAGAATCTGTGCACATCACCATCATGCGGCGGCCCGGAGGCTAATTCAAACGTGGAATTAAGAGTCTCATTCCTCCTCCAGCCTGGTGATTAGCCTCCATCAGAAACTCATTTGAAACCTGCAGCAGCAGATTAGAAAAGGTCAGAGATGTTCAGAGACAGAGAGGCGGAGAACTTCCTGCGAGCCGCCGACTAATCACAGCTGATACCGCCATTATCCTCGCCTCCTCGGGTCGAGCCGGCTGCGAGTTCAAATCTCGTCTTGTCGGAGGAACGCTGACATTTTCCTCCTGACATCTCGGATGACTTCATCTCTGACGCTCCCAGGAGAACCTGACTTCCTGCTGCTGATTATCACACTGACTCATTTCTACATTTAGATGCAGAGATATGTTAAATATTCCTCCACGCTGACGACGGCTCGACAGTTCACCGCCTCTGACATCTGACGACGGAGATAATTTTACAGTTGCATCTCGTAAATCACTGCGGCAGAGTGTCTCCAAACAAACAGAGACGTAATGATGCGACGCGGAGCAGCAGAGAAGAAGAAAACATCCTCTTATCATCCGACACACATCAGACGGTCGCTAACGAGAGAAGAGAAGTGGCTCTTCATGTCAGAGCGGAGCAGACTGTCAGCATCCAATCACACGCAGTTATTTATAGAAGAAGAAAAATAAACTGACAGTGACGAGTCAATCTGCTCTGAGATCAGAATACAGCAGACACACGTCACACCAACAGGTGATTAATGAGGTGTGACGGTTCTGACCCGAGGACGAGTCGCTAACACAGAAACAATCATCCTCTGAGCTTTGTTAGACTTCAGGACATCGGATCAGGAGGATGAGGGTGATGACATCATCCACAGGAGCCTCATATATACTCCATATGACAGCATGTGTGTGTGTGTTACCTGCTGGAGGTTCTGGTGAAGCAGGGCCGGTCGTTGACGGAGGGAACGGCTTCGTCCATCAGAGGATACGACTTGATGAACGTCAGCGTTTCGTCTGGAAACTGAACCGAAGACTTGTAGTCTGCTGCCGGACCGTCACCTGCACAGGTACCGGGTCTGGACACGACACAACAGAAAGACACGTCAGGACCGCTCCTGTTGAGAAGCTGCCGTGGACTCGGATCACCGCGACCGGCTCGCGGTCTCACCTCGGTCTGGGAACCTGCTCGTCCGGCACCGGAGTCCAGGACAAGTCGCTGGTCCGCTGCTCCTTGAACTTCCCGTTGAAGACTTTCTCGATGTCGTCCATGTAGAAGGCGCAGACGGCCGAGCCGGGGATGCTGAGGACAGAGACAGACGGACAGATTCAGCTGAGAACGGATCTCATGTCTCTTTACCGGGTCGGACTGAACCGCAAACTGACACCAAACCAACAAACTCCTCACAAAACTGAACACTTCCAGATGAAGAGGAGCAGAGAGCCGAGCGTGACTCACTGCAGAATAAACATGTTACATAACCAGAGTGTAAACTGACAGGAAGAATACGGGCCAGGATGGACCGGTCCGCTGTGACACCAGCACCAGCACCAGCACCAGTACCAGCACCAGCACCAGCTCCAGCACCAGTACCAGTACCGGCACTGGCACCAGCACCAGCACCAGCACTGACAGGAGAGGAGCTGCTCCTCTGACCATCAGCAACATCTTAACACAGCTGCACATCAACATATTGGACTGCAGTCAGTGCTGTGAGATGTTCTGATCCAGAGTTGGCGCTGAGTGTCGGCAGGTTTCAGCTGAACACGGTCGATATTTAAATATTTAAAGGAACACGTCACGACTCGTTCGGGTCGATGATTCATCGGCAGCCTCCTTCTGAAGAACAACGTCACTTGTTGACATAGTGATGTTCTCCTGTGTGGCAGCTCGTGTCGCTGGTTCTGATTCTGTCTGTCTGCTGACCTGCTGATGTTCTGCTGCTGAACACCGGGTCAGACTGCATGAATTCATTTTCAAACATATTTCCAGCGTTGGGCTGATTACTGACGTCAGGAATGATGAACAGACGTTTAGTGTAACAGAAGTGAAGATCAGCTGAAGTCTGACCCGTCTACTACGACCTGATCATCGACCAATAGGATGACAGAGTGCTCTGAGGCTCCTCCTCCCCCTCCAGGGACGACAGAGACGAAGAAGACACATGTTGGAGGAACAGCTGAGGCTCGTCAGCACAGCGGTGAGTAACCTGCTCGTTAGCTATGTTAGCTTCACTGTCTACAGAAGGTCCTTCACACTCAGGATCTGCCGGCAGCGCGGCTACGCTCCTGACAACTCAGCTGACTGTTGAACCTGACAGCTGCAGTCTTTCTCTCTCTGAGACTCTCAGGGTGAATAAAACTGGTCACATCAATAATCCAACACCTTCAAACCCACCAGACTCCTTTGATAAAAACACTTATTTTAGCTCACAGAACACAGCTGCTGGTCCACAGCTGTCAGTACTGGTTAGTGTTCTAATGTATTAGTGAATGTTAACAGACCGGACCACACACACACACACACACACACACACACACACACACACACACACACACACACACACACACACACACACACACACACACACACACTCACCTGTTGGCCTGCGTGGTGAAGACTCCGACCACAGCTGGTCTCTGGTTGATCTGCAGCACGTTGGTGAGAGACTGAAGGACGTCGAAGTAGAAGAAGGAGTCTCCAGGAACAGAACAGTTCAGACGGGCCTGGACACACACACACACACACACACACACACACACACACACACACACACACACACACACACACACACACACACACACACACAGCTGTTAGAACCACCTCCACCGTGATGAGTCCAGGTGTCCTGAGACATGTGACACGTCAGGACGTCTGTGACCTCACTTCACTTCCTGTCTCTCAGTCATGTGGTTCTGTGAGATCCGGTGTGTGAGTGAGTGAAGTCACCTTGAGGAACGAGGTCCAGTATCTCTCCAGAACCCTGGGAGAACCTCCGTTATCGTTCTTACAGACACGAGCCACTCGAGAGAACACCACCTGCAGAGAGAGGAGACGGGCTGGAGTCATGATTACAGGAACAAAATCATAAAAACATCAAACTACCAGGAAGTTCTGCCAAAGGACAAGTCAGTCAGTCAGTCAGTCAGTCAGTCAGTCAGACAAACAGTCAGACAGTCAGTCAGTCAGTCAGTCAGACAGTCAGTCAGTCAGTCAGTCAGTCAGTCAGTCAGTCAGTCAGACAAACAGTCAGACAGTCAGTCAGTCAGTCAGTCAGACAGTCAGTCAGTCAGTCAGTCAGACAGTCAGTCAGTCAGTCAGACAAACAGTCAGACAAACAGTCAGTCAGTCAGACAGACAGTCAGTCAGTCAGTCAGTCAGACAGTCAGTAAGACAAACAGTCAGTCAGTCAGTCAGTCAGTCAGTCAGACAAACAGTCAGACAAACAGTCAGTCAGTCAGTCAGACAGTCAGTCAGTCAGACAGTCAGTAAGACAAACAGTCAGTCAGTCAGTCAGTCAGTCAGACAAACAGTCAGACAAACAGTCAGTCAGTCAGACAAACAGTCAGACAAACAGTCAGTCAGTCAGTCAGTCAGTCAGACAAACAGTCAGAAAAACAGTCAGTCAGTCAGTCAGTCAGTCAGACAAACAGTCAGAAAAACAGTCAGTCAGTCAGTCAGTCAGACAAACAGTCAGTCAGTCAGTCAGACAGACAGTCAGACAAACAGTCAGTCAGTCAGTCAGACAAACAGTCAGACAGTCAGTCAGTCAGACAGACAGTCAGACAAACAGTCAGTCAGTCAGTCAGACAGTCAGTCAGTCAGACAGTCAGACAGTCAGTCAGTCAGTCAGACAGTCAGTCAGTCAGACAGTCAGTCAGACAAACAGTCAGTCAGTCAGTCAGACAGACAGTCAGTCAGTCAGTCAGTCAGTCAGTCAGTCAGACAAACAGTCAGACAAACAGTCAGACAGTCAGTCAGTCAGTCAGACAGTCAGTCAGTCAGTCAGACAAACAGTCAGACAAACAGTCAGTCAGTCAGTCAGCCAGACAAACAGTCAGACAAACAGTCAGTCAGTCAGACAATCAGTCAGTCAGTCAGTCAGACAAACAGTCAGACAAACAGTCAGACAAACAGTCAGTCAGTCAGTCAGTCAGTCAGAAAAACAGTCAGAATAACAGTCAGTCAGACAAACAGTCAGACAAACAGTCAGTCAGTCAGTCAGTCAATCAGACAAACAGTCAGTCAGTCAGTCAGACAAACAGTCAGTCAGTCAGTCAGACAAACAGTCAGTCAGACATTCAGACAAACAGTCAGTCAGTCAGTCAGACAGACAGTCAGACAGACAGTCAGTCAGTCAGTCAGTCAGTCAGACAGTCAGTCAGTCAGACAGACAGTCAGTCAGACAGACAGTCAGACAGACAGTCAGACAGTCAGACAGTCAGACAGTCAGTCAGTCAGACAGACAGTCAGTCAGTCAAACAAACAGTCAGTCAGTCAGTCAGTCAGTCAATCAGACAAACAGTCAGTCAGTCAGACAAACAGTCAGTCAGTCAGTCAGACAAACGGACAAACAGTCAGTCAGTCAGTCAGACATTCAGACAAACAGTCAGTCAGTCAGTCAGTCAGTCAGACAGACAGTCAGACAGTCAGTCAGACAGTCAGTCAGTCAGACAGTCAGTCAGTCAGTCAGTCAGTCAGACAGTCAGTCAGTCAGTCAGACAGACAGTCAGTCAGACAGACAGTCAGACAGACAGTCAGTCAGTCAGACAGTCAGACAGTCAGTCAGACAGTCAGTCAGACAGTCAGACAGTCAGTCGGTCAGTCAGACAGTCAGTCGGTCAGTCAGTCAGTCAGACAGACAGTCAGTCAGACAGTCAGACAGTCAGTCAGACAGTCAGTCAGACAGTCAGACAGTCAGTCAGTCAGTCAGACAGTCAGTCAGTCAGTCAGACAGACAGTCAGACAGTCAGTCAGTCAGTCAGTCAGACAGTCAGTCAGTCAGACAGTCAGTCAGTCAGTCAGTCAGTCAG
>JARJLU010012830.1:0-20716 GCA_030272975.1 Sparidentex hasta | reverse complement strand
CCCAGCTGTTCCTGAACGCACCACAAAGACAGTTGATTGTTGAGTCTCATTCCCAGGACGTCAAATAGACACATGTTGGGTTGGTAAAGCGTCCCGAGCAGCAACAAAGAGAGAAAATCAGAAACTCTCTGCAGATACGAGACACTAACACGCCTTTTCTCCACATTCCAGCCTCCCTCTCTGTCTGTTTACGGCTTCTTACGGCTTTTACGTCTTTGTCTCGTCTCGCTGCGTCTGATTGGTCCACATCAGTCTGCTGATGTTGGGAAATAACAAGAATCCAGAATTCACCTCAGATGCATCAAACTAAAGTAACGAGGCTGTTCTGAAGCTGTGAGGACGAGAAAGTTCAGGTGTAGAGAGGAGAAGTCACACAGAGACTCAGAGGACACGAACATGAGACATGTACTGAAGGACAGTAATGAAGTATTTGTACTTCATCACTTCTCACCTCTGGCAGTAACTGATCAGCAGGTGACACTACAGCAGGTGTTCTGTGTTCATGTGTTTGTCTTTTGTCCTCAGATGTTGTTCGATCAGACTCAGAGAGCCATCAGCCAGCAGCTCACCAACCTGTGCACACAGTAGGTCACACACACACACACACACACACACACACACACACACACACTGACTGTTGGGTAATTTCACTACGCTGATTAAAAGTTATTTTCTGGATCTAAATATCCTTCAGTTTCAAAGGTTCATATAAAAGTAAATTATACATAAATCTACATGTTTGTATTTAGTGGCTCTGATGCAGCAAGTCATCTGTAAAGTAACTAGTAAGTAAAGTTATTAAGGAGCTGTAGTGGAGTAACAAGTGAAACTCTGCAGGTTCCTGCCGCAGCTCCTGGAGACGAGGAAGGAGTTTGTTCGGATCGGGGAGGATCTGGAGACGGCGGCGGTGAAGAGCGCTCAGGTTTCTCGCCACAAGCCGGCCGACGCCGAGCGGGCGAGTCATCTGTTGCTCGCCACACGCAAATGTTACCAACACTTCGCTCTGGACTACTGTCTGCAGGTACAGAGCCGCCGTCATGGCCGACATCAGCATCACTCATCACCAGACGCTGACGTATTCTGTCTTCACTGTTTCAGCTCAACACGTTCAAGACTCAGCAGAGAGTCGACATCTTAAACTCAGTGAGTTCAACTGTTGTTCATTTTGATGATGTCATTTTAAAGGAGTAGTTCAACAGTTAGAGAAGAGCATTATTCTGTTTCTGAGAGCGACTGTGTTCAGTCACATTACAGTTTCCTGAGAGGCTGTAGACTTGTACAACATGGACATCATGTTGTGTTGAAGAAGACTTGAAACTAAAGTTTGAGTTCATCAACTCATCAGGAAACTTTTCACTGATGTCATAAATCATCTGAGGCTCATTTTCTCATAAGCTTACACACAGTCAGGTTTCAGTCTTCTTGAAACCAGTGTCGCCCCCTGCAGGTCGTTAGAGAGAATTGGCTTCATTTCTCAGACCGCTGAGCTGCGTCCACTTCATTTATACAGTCTGGTTTAGATATGGTTAGCCTAGCTTAGCATAAAGACTGGAGGCGCGGTGAACCTGTCGGCCATGTTGTCCACCGTGGTGATATGTGTGTGTGGCTCTGTGTCTTCAGGTGTTCTCCTTCGTCCACGCTCAGTTCACCTTCTTCCACCAAGGCTTCGACCTGCTCAGGGACCTGGAGCCCACCATGAAGACCATGGCAGCACAGGTCCTGACCTCTGACCTCCTTCTGCTGTTTGTCCAGCTCACCTGATCCTGACAGATCCTGAAGAGATCAGTACACTGTGACCTCACCGTGTGATGTGTTTCTGTCCTCAGCTGTCTCAGTTATCGACCGACTGTGCAGCCAAAAGAAAAGACCTGGAGAACACACACCTGCTGGTGCAGCAGAGGGTGAGGACTCTTCATCACCTTCATCTTTGTGACGTCATCGTCTCCTCATCAGTCTGCCTCAGAAACACGATGATCATTCATTCATTTACAGATTGATCAGATCAGATTGATCCCACGTTCAGTCTGTAGAGTCAATGTGGAGCCATGTAGCTTAGCTTAGCATAAAGACTGGAAACAGAGGGAAAGGTTAGCCTGTCATTAGGGAGGAGGAGATGTTGGCTCCATAAATCTGCTCAGAAATCCTCAGACAGACACTCAGACATGTTCAGAACCTGCCTGAGAAACAGCATGTTTTAAGTTTTCTTCAGTACCACAGTGATCGTGTGTGTGTGTGTGTGTGTGTGTGTGTGTGTGTGTGTGTGTGTGTGTGTTAAGGATGCTTCAGGGGAGCCGATGGTCAGCCCGTGTCCCAACAGTGATGACATCATCCAGGGTTACCTGTTCAAACGCTCCAGGAGAAAATCCAAAACCTGGAAGAGGTAAAGACACGAATCTACACACATAGTTCATCTGTGTGTGTGTGTGTGTGTGTGTGTGTGTGTGTGTGTGTGTTAACTGTAACTCCTGATGTGGTTCCAGGTGCTGGTTTTCCATCAGAGACAACCAGCTCATCTACAGGAAGTCACACAAGGTACGACTCAGCGTTTCCCTGCTGTCTGACTGTCCGTCCATAATTTTAATGTCCTGGTACCGTTTGGACGACATGTTGGATCACTGACGCGTGTGTTCCTGCTGCAGGAGGACAACATGGTTCTATTTGAGGATCTCAGACTGTGTGCTGTCAAATCTCTGGAGAACATCGAACGGCGGTTCTGCTTCGAGCTGCTGTCTGTTCAGAAGTAAGACCAAACTCAACCTTAAGACCAGAACCGACCACATGTCAGCCCGTCTGTCAGTACTGACTGGTTCTGACTGAACGTGTGTGTGTGTGTGTGTGTGTGTGTGTGTGTGTGTGTCAGGTGCTGTGCTCTGCAGGCGGACTCGGAGCAGTTGAAGCAGGCCTGGCTCAGCGCTCTGCAGGGCAGCATCGACCTCGCCTACAGAACCGAGCCTCAGCTCACACAGGCAGGTTCTGGATCCCGTCAGCACTGCCTCATGATTCTGATCAGTTATTATTATTGGTACATATATTTCCCTCTAAGAGGAGGTGGAGAAGAGAGTGCTGGTACAGTAGCTGAGTTAATGAAGTGTAGCTTCCTGCTTCCTGTTTACAGCCTAAAGAGCTCCTCCCCCCCCTCTGTGGTGGAGGAGGCTCCTCCCCCGGCCCCCCCGCTCAGAGGCGCCCGGTGCTGGCCGTGGCCCTCAGGGGCCCCGGGAACCTCCGCTGCTGTGACTGCGGGGAGGAGGAGCCTCGCTGGGCCTCCATCAACCTGGGAGTGACCATGTGCATCGAGTGCTCCGGGATACACAGGTAACCCAGCACACCTGTGACACTCCGTGACCTCATCGATAGGTGAGATGTGATTGGTTTAATGTGATGTGACATCATCATGTTTCCAGGAGCCTCGGAGTTCACCTGTCCAAGGTGAGATCTCTCACACTGGACTCATGGGAGGCTGAACAGCTGAAGGTAACACACACACACACACAAACACACACACACACACACACACAGACATACAGACGCGCGTGCGAAATTCAATTATAAATTACAGTAGTTCTCTTCTTCTTCTTCGTCTTCTTCTCCTTCTGTCTGTAGCTGCTGTGTGTGCTTGGAAATGACGTCATGAATCAGATCTATGAGGCGCAATGTTCAGAGGAAGGACGGGTCAAACCCAGAGCCGACAGCCTGCGGTACTGTTCATTCTACCTGCTCTCAGTGTAGTTGAGGTGTTTGTTCAGGTGTCAGGTGTTCGTTACAGCTCCAGAAAGGACATGAACGTGAAACTTCCTGTTTTGTGTTTCTCCTCAGAGCAGAGAAGGAGACGTGGATCAGAGAGAAATATGTGGAGAAGAGATTCGTGCAGAGGAGCTCAGGTGAGGCTCGTAAGTCACCTGAAGCCTCACCTGTGTGAGCAAAAACGTTGTTGAGCACAGAGAAGCATCCTGATAGGTCGGTCTGACCGGCGCCCGCGTTCTGTTGCAGGTGGTGAGAAGGACGACCCCGGGCTGCGTCTGTATCACGCCGCGCTGGCAGGAGACCTGGTTGCCATGGCAGCAGCGTTGGCCCAGGGGGCGGAGGTGAACGGGAGCATCGGTGAGGAGGAGGGACGCACGCCGCTGATAGGAGCTGCTGTCGGGGTACGACAATACACAGAGAGATGAGTTATTGATGATCGATCACTTGATTGGCTGTCAGACCCTTGTCAGAGGATTCTGGGAATCCAGTTGTAACTAAAAAGGAATATTTAGCAGAGAACTGAGAGGAAACAGCATCATGTTTTTTATGTATGCAAGTAAACATCAACAACAACATCAACAACAACATCAACAACAAGGGTCTTGAGGTTGTCACCTGCCTGTAACTCTCTGGTCCACCTGCAGGGGTCGCTGTTGGCCTGTGAGTTCCTGCTGCTGAACGGTGCCAACGTCAACCACCGAGACCTGAGAGGACGAGGAGCTCTGCACGCCGCTGCCACCGCTGGACACACCGGGTAATCACACACACACACACACACACACACACACACACACACACAATGTCCTGGTTAATCACCGCTGCTTCTCATTGGCTGTTGTAGACAGGTGTGTCTCCTGTTGAAGAGAGGAGCCAATCAGTACGCTGCAGACGAGAGGGGACAGGACCCGTTGGCCATCGCTGTGGAAACAGCCAACGCTGACATCGTCACTCTGTGAGTCAGTCTCATGTCTGTGTGGTAGCCTAGCTTAGCATAAAGACTGGAATCAGGGGGAAACAGCTAGCCTTTTCCTGCGCTCCTCTGTGGCTCCACTTCCTGCCGCTGATCGTTGCTGAATGTTTCAGGCTGCGGATGGCGAGGATGAACGAGGAGATGAGAGATTCAGAGGGAGTGTTTGGAGCTGCAGGTGAGAACACGTCGGCAGCATCTGTACGACTGATAACAAAACAGCAGCAGACTGATGTTGAACCTGTTGTCGCTACAGGAGACGATGAGACATTCCAGGACATCTTCAGGGACTTCAGCGACATGGCGTCACACGACCCTGAGAGGCTCAGCCGCCGGCAGTTCAGCCGAGGTGGAGAGGAGGAGGAGGAGGTGGAGGAGGAGGGAGGAAGAGCAGGAGGCGTGTTGAACAGTGTCGAAAAGGCGTCAGAATGACTGAAACTGTGTCACCATGGCAACAGTCTGAAGGGTCACCTTAACATTTCAAACATTCGACTGACAGCTGATACCAGACTGTGGTATATTCTGTAGTATAAGTACACGTATACTTTCTGTACAGTTACTGTGGTTGGAAAACGTGTTACAAAGTGAAGCTGCAGCTGATTTCATTATCAGTTAATCTGCAGATCATTTTCCTCATTCATTTCATTAGTTAATCTTTAAAGGTACAGTTCACCAAAAAATAGAATTTCCGTCATTGTGATTTTTTGGGTGAACTGCTCCTTTAAATGTCAGAGAAAAGTAAAATGTATCAGTTATTTAGACTCATTAATGAGTCAGTAGGTTTATATTTGACCAGGGCCAGGCTAGCTGTTTACCTCTACTGCCAGTCTTAATGCTAAGCTAGGCTAATGGCGTCCTGATTCCATCTCACAAGGAAGTGTTGCATGTATTTCCTAAAATGTTGAACTACTCCTTTAAACAAATGGATGACGGTAAACACTGTTGTATGATGCTAATTGTTGTTAGCATGCTGATGATCTTACAGGACAGGAAATGAATTAAGTTACTGTGGTTGGAAACGTGTTACGTACCAGAGCTGCAGCTGATTTTATCATCAATCTTAAATATTTTCTTCTTTTCATTTTGAATTAGTCTTTAAAGGCACAGTGCACCAGAAAAATGCAAATTCAGTCATTACTTTAGGTGAACTGCTCCTTCTCCAAGAGAATAGTGGAAAATAACCATGATGCAAGTTTTAGAAGTGCTTCCAATTAATAAGGGACAGGCGAGCTGTTTGCCTCTACTCCCAGTCTTAATGCTAAGCTAGGCTAACCACGCCTTGTCTCTATCTCACAAGGAACTGCTGTTGAACTGCTCCTTTAATGAACACATTAAGCAGCAGATAACAGCCAGCACACTGATGTGATGCTAATTGTTGTTAGCATGCTAACAGTCCTACAGATCAGGAAATGAATTCAGTTACTGTCAGAGCGACGATACAAATGACACCTGTGAACAGGTGTGATGATGTCACACTGTCACACCTGTTTAAACTCCATCATGTTTGTTTCATGACCACAGATTTTAAACTAAATAATAACTCAGGTCAGTAACTGTAATGATGTCACGCTCAGGTCTGAGGTCACTTCCTGTCACTGAGAGTTTTTACAGGTGTGTTCAGAGTTTCACCTGAGCTGCTGCTGTTTACTTTGATCTCTCCAGGTTCTCACTTTACTTTACAGAAGTGTTCCAGCTGAGCGGAGCGGCTCGAGAACTGTCTGATGTTGACATTCTGTTTCTGGATGAAGACTGTAGTGGGCCAATAGAAACGTTTCACTGACTGTTATTTATTGATAATATTGATTCTGGAGCCTCAGACCTGCTGAAAACTTCCCTGCGTCATTTAACAAACGAGTCCTGGAAGATTTTCTGTCCTGAGTTCAGACTGAAGGAGCAGGAGGTCCGGCAGGTTCTGGTTCTGGACCTTCGTCACTCCAGACTGTTACTAATGTGATGCTACTGCTTAATAAACCACTGAACACTCAGCTGTGTCACATGACCACATTTATTAAATAAAAAGACTGAAGACATTTCCAGCTCGACGGTCAACGATCATTAAAATATTCAATGTTTTTATCTATGAAATGAAAAACAGTGACACGTCTGGTTCCAAATATTTGGACCGTGTTAGCCGCTGTAATAAAACTGTTTAATGTTTTAAGTTGTTTGAAAAGTAAAAGATTTGATGTTGCTGTAAACTTTCCCTGTCAGTGTTTCTATATGTGATGTTTTAAAGTCTGAGTCGTGTTGCTGCTGTGCTGACTAAGCAGATTTACTGTGACGTTCATCTTGTTCAGAACCTTTTCTGACCCAGTTGGCTCTATATTGGTTCTGATGACATGTGGACGAGATGATGTAGTTCACTGAGCTTTAACACTAAACTACATGACCCTGGTGATGCTACCAGCAGAGTTTCATGTTGTGTCGAGACTTCTTACTGTTTTAAAAATAGAGATTTTGATGCTAATGTAAAAGTGCCCGTAGCACTCCCATTGAAAATGAGTTTGACCTGAAAACGGGAATACGGTGAATCTTAAAAGTGCCTCTTTCATTTTACATGAAGGTTTGACTCATATACATTCACAAACAAGCCGAGGTTGCTTTTTGGTGAGAGTTTCACTTTAAACTGAGGTTCTAATTCTAAAGAATACATATATTTAATAAACAGTTTCATGCCGATTTTACCAAAACTAGCGACCTGTTTTAAGAAAGTGACCAACGTCTAATTAACTGTCCATTATTCATGTAATAAACACTGCAGATAAAAAAAAACGACCAAAATAAAGATGGAGGTTTGGTGCACAGAGCAAAACATAATGTACAGGTTTAATTGGAGGATTCTGTTCAAGCTGAATTTCCCTCAACACTCATCAGTTAATGAGACTTCTTCAGCTTCTGTTCAGAGTTATTTCAGAAACATTTGAGGTAAAAACAAACCTGACCTACATGACAGGGAGGCTGGCTCCCTGTTAACCTGCACGTATGTAGAACTGACTGGGCTGAGACAACATGGAGGTCGTTACTGTGCGGAGCTGCTGATATATGAAGGAACATCACCTGGTCTGATTACCTGAGATCTGTAGGTAATAACTGATCTGTACACCTCCCACACAGACATGAATACACCTGTACTGAGCAGGTAGCTGGACACATAAAGCAGATTATACAGAACAGTTTACTGAACGTGTTCGTGTCCTCAGAGAAGCGCAGCAGAGACCAGAGTGACGATCCTTCAGTGGTTATTATACACATCTAAGGTTTTGGAGGGAAATGCAGTGGCTTCATGCAGGAAACAAGTGAGACCGCCCCTTTTGGCGCGCACCACCTGGATTCGTCAGAAAATCTGTGGGCGGGACTTATTTTATGAAGTTTATGTAGATGAAACCAGACGCTCAGTTGTTATTGGCTGTTTAGCTCAGTTGACAGAGGAGGAGTTCAGTTATTGCCAGATGTATTTCCGCTCTGGGTTCGAGTCCCTGTCCAGGGTAGTTTGCTATCAATCAGTCTGTCTTGTCAAAAAAGGCTAAATTCAGGTAATCTGGACTGCTCAGCTCAAGTGTTATTGTTTCTGTTCTGGAATTTTTATCATAAAATTAATTAAATTATATGTTAAGGATGACTTCATGGGGTGATGTCACAGCAAGGGGCGGGGCACTTGTACAATTATGTATATAAGAATCTATTTCTTACCTTTTAATTATATTATTTATTTTGTACTATTACTATAGTTTATTGTTAAACTGAACTGTCCTCAGGCTCCTGTGACACACCGATTCTCCCGTTTGCAGGACATATAAACGAGTTCTGATTCTGATTCTGAGTCTGTCACGATCAATGGGAACTGCATGAGGAGGTCAGTGACGTAATATCCTGATCAGTCATACACAGGAAAATGTTTCTAACATTTCATCACAGTCTGTTTGTGTTGGGACGTCACATGGTTCTGACATCAGAGCGGCCTAAAGTGCGCTAACAAAGGAAAGTGCATCCACCCTGATGTCCAGCAGGTGGCGCCTGCTTGACACAGTACCCCCAGGTTTGACCACTCCCATCTCCCATTGTCTGAGAGCGCACCTGAATGCGTCGTCAGTTCCGCAATGACCGGATGTACGGATAGCAGCCGCGTGCTCGTTACTATGGTTACAGCCGGAGTCCCAGAGGTACGAGCTGCTGGAAACATCAGCTTTCACCAGCGCAGCCGTCAGTCAAAGTTTCAACGGGTCAGGATTGTAAATAGTATGAATGTTGTATGTTTATCGATATCTTGCATGTATCTGCTCTATCAGCCGGTTAGCTGCATTAGAGAGGCTCGTGAACCGGAAGTCGCAGCCATTTTGTATCTGTACTGTGAAAACAGCGGCTGACAAAAACAAGACAAGCTGATCCGTTAAACGAGGCGGTGCGGATCAAATGTGGACCGCGATTCTGTTTATTGCCTGTTTCCATCTTGTAAAGTTGTCAGGAACCTGTTGTGGTGTTCTGATTAGCTTGTTACATTCTGTTTGTTAGCATTTGGCCGCCATATTGTTTCCTGTTTCAAAACGGACTCTGCTCCGCCCACCTCACAGTGTATCACGCATCGGCAGTGTTTGGTCTTGTATAGCGCAGTGCATTCTGGTTGTTGTAGGTTTTTTACCCTTTGAACAAAATTTAACTTTTGAGGCAACATAAAAAAGCAGCAGGTTGCAGTGTGTAATCTGCAAAGTAACTAGTAACTAAAATTATGAAATAAATGTAATTTTAAGAGTAAAATGTGTATTTATATATAGTTTTTAAATGTTTGCCTTCAAGATGTAGTGGAAGTATACAATGGAAGAACATGGAAACACTGGAATGGAAGTACCTCAAAGTTGTACTTTAATACTTGAGTAAATGTATTTAGTTATATTGCATGACTGCACACTTGACACATGACTGTATTTTCAGATGAGTATCTCTATTATTGGAGTACTTCCACCAATTGGATGCAGTCAAAAGAATCAGTAGGTTGATAAAAGTCGAACAGTTTGGACTGATCAATATAAATAAAGTCTAACAGGTTCGTATTTATCTATACCTGCCTCCTTCCCTTCCCACCTTGCTTCCTTTCCTTCCTCCTGGTCTCTTATTGGCTACTCAGACGCTCTTCTGCTGTCAGCCAATAGGAGCGGAGAAGCTGCTGTTCTCGTCTCCTATTGGCTGACAGCAGTATAAGAACAGAAGCCGGGTTCTCATTGAATCAGTAAACCTGCAAACTCTGAGGAGCTCAGATGTCCGACACTCACTGTGAACTTGAAAGCCCCGCCATGACCCGTCCAGTCTGTTAGCTGGCGGTGTCATTACGTCCTCCCTGGTCCCCTCTCTGTCACCACCATGCGGTTCTGTCTCTGGTGCGTTTGGACCAGCTGGATTTTAACTCTTCACACGGCCGCTCAGCATCCTCCTGACCGGGTGGATGGAGCCGTGCAGCCCGGCTGGTGGAGGCAGAGCCCCGGCACACCGAGCCCCAGTCAGCCGGCCGCAGAGCGGGGAGCCGGGGGGAGGCTCGGCGGCAGGAGAGCCCCTCTGACCGGGTGAGCAGCACGAACACACACGGTCTTCTCTGTGTTTCCTAACTTTTGATTTTAATTAATCCTATAACTACTAAATTGTTTAAAAGGTGTTTTTTTTTAAATGAACGTTTTAACCAAACAGGCTCAGTTATATTCCATATGGTTAAACTACTGACACCTGAAGTAGCTGGGAACTTGTTTTAAAATGGAAAAACAACCAAAACAATAAATAAACCCTCCAAAACTTAATTAAATCTTAGCAGAATTGGCTGTTAGTAGTACCTGTTGGCAGTAAACGTGGATGTTCAGACAACTGTCACTGGATCACTGTGGTACTGAAGAAAGCTTAAAAACATGATGTCTCTATGCATGGAGTCATCCTCTCCTCCTCATCATCACCTCATCACCAGACTCCCTTAACAAATGTGTCAGTTTAGTGAGTTGTTGAGTTGGAGACACTTTATAAACTCTGTGAAACTCTGTCTCTGACTCATTCTGCATTATTTGGACCTTCTTGTTCATTCAGCAAATGTTCTACATGAACTTCTTTCTGTCTTTGAGTGGAAACATGGAGTCTGTTTGTCTCGGTGGCGTTTATCTGCATATAGAGCAGGAAGTGACATCAGATCACAGGTGGTCGCTCAGGACAGGTGTGAACTGGCTCAGACCCCAGGATTGTTTTTGCTCCTGGATGACATCACACAGGTCAGGTAAGACAGAAAGGTGTGATTGGTCTGAGAGCCGTCGTCAAGTCAGGCAGAAGTTCTGACTGTATGATCTGACACAGACCGTCCGACCGGACCTGGAGTCTGAACCGCTCCATGTCAGCAGCTGTGAGGCGTTCACGCAGGAAACAGTTCATCATATCACAAGTGAGGCTGAAGGTGTCTGTTCACCATCCAGCTGTTCTCTACCTGCTGTCTGTAGTGTGTGTGTGTGTGTGTGTGTGTGTGTGTGTGTGTGTGTGACCGTGAGGTATTGGACCAATCAGCATCTGTCAGGTGTGTCAGACTGCAGACACCTCAGGAATGTGTGAAATTCTGCCTCAAGTGCAAGTCTGACTGACGGTCAAGTGATGGATGCAAAGTCAACACAAACACTCACACACACACACACACACACACACACACACACACACACTAAACCCCACTAACCCTAAACCCTGTGAACTGACTGACCAGGCCTATAAAATCCTTGTGTGTGTGTGTGTGTGTGTGTGTCTTTAAACAGCAGATTTAAACAGGTGTGTGTGTGTGTGTGTGTGTGTGTGTGTGTGTGTGTGTGTGTGTGTGTGAGAAAGCTGAAAGTCGTTCTGGACGTCAGAGTTCTGTTAAACTGACTCACCAGAATAAATGTTTCTTTGCGTTACACCTCAGTTTGCTGCTGTGCTCGCTGTGTTTGGGTTCAGGTTCTGTTAGGGGACGGGAAAGATTCTGGTTCTACAATCCTGGTGAGAAAATGTCCCAGCGTCAGTCGGGTCATCACAAACAGTCCAGAACGCAAAGATGTCCAGTTTACTGACATATTAAACTGATGAAATCTTCAGATTTTGAGCTGAAACAGTTTCTCAGTCACAGTAATAGTTTATTAATTGATCGTTGATCGATTGAAACTTTGACACCAGTCTGTATTGATCAGTGAAGCAGAATGAGAGCTGAAGCTGTTTGAGTTCAGCATCACAGCTGATTGTTGCTCAGCCTCGTTTGAAGCAGATGAAACGTGGAACCAACAGTCGGGTCAGTGTTTCTGCAGGAGGACGTTTGATGTGACGTGAACACAGACGAGACTGTTCTGCTGACAGCGACTGTTCCTGAGAACTCACTCCTCTGCATGTATCCGGTTCTGACCCGTGTAGACTGATGATTGTAAAGTAGAAGTGAACCTGTGACCTGCTCCACATGAAACACGAACACACAGCTGCAGATATCTGTCACCATGGTAACTGCACACAACAAAGATGGCCGCCGCCCCGAAAGAAAGAAACATGTTGGACATAAATGGGACAAAATATTATTAAACTGATTCTAAAATATGGATTAAAACCAAAATATGACTACTGACGCCAATATCAATCAATCAGAACAATACAACCAATTTAACAATCACGTCTTTTAATCTCAACATGTTTGTTTCACATCTGAGGGAAAATAATGAATCGTTTTATTTGTTACAAAATCAAAAGTTTTCTGGCTTTTATGTAATTTAACGCTCAGTTGTTGAGTTTTCTCTTTAATTTAATTTCCTGTCTTTGTTCTGATGTCAGTGATCTCTGCAGGATCAATAACGATTGATTGATACATTTACACGCTCATCACTCAAACACACAGATAAAATGGCCGATGGTGAAAGTAGCGATCGTTTATAAATATGGAGAGAATTCTGACTCACACTGAGTTCTGACCCGACTGTCTGTGTGTATACAGGTCCAGTACTGTGTGTGTGTGTGTGTGTGTGTGTGTGTGTGTGTGTGTGTGGTGAGTGTGTGTGTGTGTGTGTGTGGGGGGGGGGCCTCCTCTACAATACACTCAGCTCACTGTGAGTAATGATTAAATCCTCGTTGTGTCCACACGGCCTCGTCTGTCCGTCCCGTGCTCGACCGTTTTATTGATCATGTCTGGATCTAATATGGATCCTTTCTGATCGGTTATTGGAAACAATATGTCGTGAACCCACAGCACACTGTCAGAACTCTGTTACAAGTCAGAGTTTCACACTGAAACTTTACCGGACTAGAAGGAACTTTAAAGGTTTCATGGAGACGGGTTCATGTTTTGTTTCTGTCTGTCGGAGTTCTGACCCGTGGGTCCAGTTTTTAACAGGTTCGTCAGCTGACAGAACTTTTTCACAGCAGCCATGTTGATGTTAGAAACAGTCAGTGAACACAGGAGACGCCAAATAAAGTTTATTGATCTTGATTGAACTTCTACTTTTCAAATAAGGTGAAACTCTCCTCAGCACACTAACCCTAACCCACACACACACACACACACACACACACACACACACACACACACACACACACACACACACACACACACACTTCCTGTAGCACACAGCTGTGAAGTTGTTTGATGTTTGGGTCAATGTTGATCTGCTAATTGAGGCTTCCTCTTATCAGATGGAGGAAGAAGCCCCGCCCCTCATGTTACCTCATAGGAAAAGCCACGCCCCTCCAGTTCCCCTCATGGGAAGAAGTCCCGCCCCCTTCTGTTCATGTGTGATGTTGGTCACTTTGTTGTCATTAAGGTCAAACCTCATGTAGTCTGGTGTTAAACCTCAGTGAACTACATCGTCTCATCAACATGTGATTTGATTTGGGTCTCTTCTTGATGGTTCTGATGTCTTAATCTATTGATCAGTAATCAATACTCAGTATAAGCTTCTCTCTCTGTCTGCAGGCCTCATGTGTGTGGAGCTCGCTGCTGTGTTGGATGGACTTTGTCTCCTAAAACCAAACGATGCACCAAACGTGAGTACAAACTGAAGTCATGTGTCACACAGCAGGAGAACCAGAACCGTCGGACCGGACCCGCAGATCAGACCCGACTGTCTTCACTGTTATTTGCAGTGTTCTGATTCTTGTATTGAAGCAGAACACATCAGTTCTACCCCGTCTGTTTTCCATTTTGATTGGATCCGATCACTTTGATGGAGCTTGTGACGGTTCTGTAGTTTGGGTCGGAACATCTGGACTTTTACAGTTCATCTGTGTTGAGTTTCAGCCGTCGTGCTGCACATGTTCCTCACTGGAACTCATCTGGACCACAGAACCATCCACTTCCTGCTGCTCAGGTCTTCTTCTGTGTGTCTGAGACATGTGTGTCCCAGAGTGCACTGCTGCGAAACATCCAATCAGAGAGCAGCAGACTCTGCTGAGGCTCATGGGTAATGTAGTGTTTCATATGCACTGAGCGTCGCTTCAGCCTTTACTTGATCTTCTTGCTTCATTAAAAGATTAAAACTAATTAAGGCAACAAAGAAAGACAAGAAAAACGAAACATTAAAAAGCGCAGCTGAAATTTTGTTTTTTTTCTTCGCTGTCCATTTCAACATTTTCACATTCAGCTGAACTTCACTGTCCTCAACACAGTGCTGGAAGAAGTCTTCACTTCCTTTTAAGTGGCAAAAACAACAACAGTCTAACCCTAGGTTAGCATTAGCCTGCAGCTAGCCCAGTGTTAGCCTGCAGACTCTTGTCCTGTGAGGTGAAGACGATCAGCTGACTGGTTCAGGAGGAAACTCAGACATGGTTTGTTTTCTCTCTTAAGAGATGAATATTCCCTCTAGATGTAACGGAGTAGAAGTATAAAGTAACTGACACTCAGGTAAAGTATAAGTACATGAAAAAGTAATTGAGGTGGAGTACTACAGAGAGTACACCTCCACCCCTGATGGATACAGACACTACAGGTGTGTCTGATCACTGACGATCAGCTGATTGATGCTGCCGCTGCTTTATGACCCGGTTCAAAGTGTGAAGTTCTGCCGGGCTCCAGAGTCCGTCTGTCCAGTCAGAGCTGCAGATTTATGAGCGGATCAGAGCAGCTTCAGGGATTTATGTTGATTCTGTACTTTATGGTTTCCACACTGGACCTACAGCGTGTTTATGTATCCCACATGTGGACCTGAAATCCTCTGGTCCTGTTGGTTTCACAGCAGAATCTATAGAACCTTTGTGTTTTAGTCAGTGGGAGGGGAAGTGTTCACATCCTTTACTGAAGTCAAAGTGCTCATACACACTGAGAAGGTAGTCTGTTACAGGCAGAAGTCCTGTGTTACCTCAGTACATGCAGGTAGAACAGAACTGAAAGTATTCAAGTCAAGTGTTCAGTGCCTACCTGTGTTAGCTTTAGCCTGTTAGCATGATATCATGACCTGGGACCTATTAGCTTTAGCCTGTTAGCATGATATCATGACCTGTTAGCTTTAGCCTGTTAGCATGATATCATGACCTGGGACCTGTTAGCTTTAGCCTCAGTCAATTTAAGTGAGCTGTGCTTCTCCACAGAAGCTTCTAAACGTCTTTGTAAACCTACGCAGAGAGGGGGGTTATGGGTAACTGCAGTAACTACTAGTACACACACACCACACACACCACACACACACACACACACACTGAAATGGTTTCTTTTAGGTCAGGATTATTCAGTTTCACTGTGAGCGACCTGCAGAGAGCACCGAGGCTTACACACACACACACACACACACACACACACACACACATGCACTCAAAAACACATGCACACAACACACACTTGTACACACTCACACATCTAAGTCCCAGTGGGCTCAGAGCCCGCAGAGTAAATCTTTACTGTTTGGTCACATTGTCCTGACATAAGAAAACTCACACACACACACACACACACACACACACACACACACACAGGCCTCCTTGTCAGAGGAAATGCAGATCAGTTTGTTTCCTGCTGAACAGAACACTTCGGGTGGTCTTAACTCGAGGTCCACTTCAGAGGTCGTTGGGTCCGTGGTGGTTGTATATGATGACAGGTGGTTCTGGTTTCACTGGATGACCTTTGACCCCTTCAGTGATGCTCAGACCAGCATTAATGTTAGCTGAGCTTAGCATGTCAACATGGCTGTCAGCAGGATACCACTGAAGCTAATGGCTGCATCCTGTCAGGCTTAGCTTAGCTGACATGTTAATTGTTATCACTTTAGCATGCTAACTGCTAACATGCTGTTTAAAGAGCTCTTATGTTGTTTCAGCTGTGGAGCTCGTTGAGTTTGAGCTGTTAAAATAAAGTTAACTTAAATCTGACTCTCCTCCTCCCCTTGTATCCTCTCCTTGTCTCCTCCCCTTGTTTCCTCTCCTTGTCTCCTCCCCTTGTCTCCTCTCCTTGTCTCCTCCCCTTGTTTCCTCTTCTTGTCTCCTTGTCTCCTCTCCTTGTTTCCTCTACTTGTAGCCAGGTGTCTTCCCCGTTGCCATAACAACGCTGTGTGTCATCAGAGTAACCGCTGTGTGTGTCGACGAGGTTTCCATGGTTACCGCTGTGAGGTTTCCATGGCGACTCTCTCCCTCTCAGGACGCCCACTGACCTCCATCCGTCCCACCAGCGACCCACACCTGAACTCTGGACCCTCCAAGAGTCCCCCAGGACCAGAACCAGGAGCCAGAACCGAGCCAGCTGGCTCCACCACCCTGAGTCCATCTGTGACCCCCGACTCTGCCCCTGATGAGTCTGCTGGAGGTGTTGGTGAGCAGAACCGGGCCTCCTCAAAGAGCCCACAGGTGGGACGGAGAGCTGCGAGGACAGAGGAGGACTTTCACTCCTGGACCGGAGAGAGTGGAGACTCCCAGGACATCTCAGCTGGTCTCAGTTCAAAACTAAAAGCTGCTTCAGCACCAAAGGACGTGCCAGAGTCCCAGAAACATGAGGGACTGACGAAAAGACCAAACCCATCGTCTCTGTCATGGTCCGAGGGAACAGAACCGACTGATTCAAAAGAAAACTCTGAGACAGAAAACAAGATGAAAATCAGAACAACTTCTGAAATCCACAATCTGGAGACAAACCAAAGTCTGGAGCTGAACACTGGACCCAGTGAAGAGCTCACGCTTAATCTGGAGTCCAAGCCCGGGCCGAGTGAAGAGAAGGTTCTGGACACGGTTCTGACAGGAGAGGAGGTGAAGAAACAGTCTCTGAGGTGACTCTTCTTCTCTTCCTTTATTTTATTTTTTTTCTGATATGTAATGTTTGTTTTGAGTTTGAAGTTGTGCAGTTCTGTGTTCTGACAGCAGGTGGAGCTGTTCACTTGAGAATACACACTGAACTACACACTGGGAATACATGTACACACTTTAAGTACTTACATTACATCATGAGTAGTTCTTGTCATCTCGGAGACATTGTGCTACTTTTCAGTGTCCAGTAAAGACCCTGAATGTAACGTTTGTTCACTGACAATACTGAGATACTTTTACTGAAGTCGGGTTTTGAATGCAGGACTTGTAGTGGAGTAAAGTATCTGATTACTTCTCCTGCCGTTGTGTGAGACCAGATGTCACTCAGTCTTAACCCCGGGTCAGAGGTCAAAGGTCACGGAGGTCAGGGGTCAGAGCCCGGGTCAGGACGGACTGTGGGAAAACTGAGCACAGGGAGCCGAGTCAGGAGGCATTCTGGGAAGTGTAGTTTCTTCCAACGAGCTGCAGTTTCTCATGTAGATGTGAATATTCAGAGACTTGAAGGAACAGTCCACCTAAACATGTAAACGTAAGCTAAGAATAGCAGTTGGCGCCGTTTAGCTCAGTTGGTAGAGCAGCGTCCCGTGTACAGAGGCTTTGTCCTCACTGAGGCGGGCCCGGGTTCCAGTCCCGGCAGCTGGGCTGCACAGTCACAATACGGTCAGTTCAGTGTCGTTATCACAGAAGCTGAACCAGATATCTTCACAGTCCTCGATGGTTCTCTGCAGTCAGATGATTAATCGTCTGTCACGATCTGAAGGTTGTTCCACGCAGCGTTACAGTGACATCAGAACTGTTCACATGTTGTATCAGAACTTTCTGAACATTTGTGCTCCAACTCCAGCGTCACATAACGTCTCATCCACTGAATCTCTCAGAGCCTCTCAGGTTTATCTGCTTCGTGCACGTCGGCATTAAAAGAAACCAGCAGCTGTATCGTTTGAGTTCAGTCACCCGACAAGATGAAAAATAAACCCTGTTCAGACTGTCGGGCGTCTCTGAGTGTGTTCGTTATCAGCTCTGGACTGCAGCACAGATTCATGTTGGTTCAGCAGGTCCGAGCTGTTTTCCATCAGACTGTTAAAGGTCACTTTAAATCATTCCGACAGTTTATCTCCCACATGTGACGTCGCTGCTTCAGAACATTCCTGCTGTAACACCGCTCCATAAATACGCCATCAGATGAGACGGAGGCCAAATCTGTTTCTGTGTGAACGTTATATTTTGATATTTTAGCTCACAGTTGTGCCAAACTCTTACCCTCGGTTACCGGTGACAACTGTCTGTCTCTCCGGGACAAAAGACCATCTTCAGACGGCGGCCATCTTGTTCTGAGGCCAGGCTGGGATTATTTAATGCTGCTGTTCTTCAGCATGAATCTGTGTTTCCTGATTAATACTGACAGATGATGTAGGGTGAAGATCTGGAGGAGCATCAGGTCGTATCTCCAGGTCACACAACATGTTTGATTACGTTAGCTAACGTTAGCATTCACTGACTTCCTGGTTAACGTGACGTTGACAGTTTGTTTTACTTCCTGGTTAGAAATAAAAGTTTTCAAGATGTTTTCTGATGTTCTGATGTTTCAGAGTTGATTTACACATTTCCTGTTGTGCAGTGAGACAGAAATGTGTTGCTAAGAAGTGGATGAATCCTCACGGTAGCTATTGTCTCACAGAAGTGTGTGTGTGTGTGTGTGTGTGTGTGTGTGTGTGTGTGTGTGTGTGTGTGTGTGTGTGTGTGTGTGTGTGTGTGTGTGAGACAGTCTGAGGGAGGCTCGGGCTGTACTGCTGAGAAAGACGCTCTCTCGGGGAGGAAGAGGAGACAAGATGGCCGCCCTGCTGATGAAGCACATTGAGAAGGAAAGAAAGAAAGTTCTTACGGTGACTTCCTCTTCCTCCTCTTCTTCCTCCTCTTCCGTCTCCTCGTCTTCATCAACGTCATCGTCCTCAGTGAAGTCCAGCGTGAAGTCGTTCCACACTCAGAAGGGCCAGTACACCGTCCACTTCATGGCGCCGGCAGGTCAGCTGACACACACGTCACACTTCACCTTCATGAATGAACGATACAGCGAACAAAGACAGGACATTAGTTTGTTGTTAGCTCGGAAAACGCTCGGCTAACAGGTCATGATGTCATGCTAACAGACTGAGGCTAATGCTAACACAATCACTGTCCAACAATAATCCTGCAGTCACAACACAAGCTAGCTTAAATCACACAAACAACAGTAATGATGAGAGAAAAGTATTAATGTTCTTATGTTTTTCCTCATGACCGCCTCATCGTGTATCACAGTGTGTAATGTTGGTTTAGAGATAACACAGCAGACATGATAATGGAGCAGTATCATGTTTACACACGTTAACACCAGCGTACAGTGTGTTTAACACACATACCACAACACAGGGCTCATTACGTTATACAATAATAACTGATGTGAGGCCGATACGCTGGTGCTGACAGATAAACGTACACATCCAGGTCCCGTCTGGAGCTGAGGGTGATTTAATGGAGCTGGAATGCCTGTTTGTACCGAGTGTGAGCTTCAGATAAAGTGAATGTTACAACAGGCTCATTGTCGAGCCCTGATCACTGTGATTAGACCAGGAGAGAGTTCCTGTTATTGTCTGCTGTGGAGACAACTGACTGGAGAACAGTTCATATCAGCACCTAATTCAATCAACAATTAATACAATTACACATATCAACATCTTTATTCAAATCCAGAGTGAAACCCCCCCAGATATGCACACGGCTGCATACTGTACACAATATCATGCTAACAGACTGATGCTAAAGCTAACAGGTGCTACCAGCGGAGCATTACGACGCAGATGTGTGAGCTGCAGGTGTTGTGTGTTGTGGTGATGCTGTTGAAGTGCCCAGTGTTTATAGTAGTTGTGCTGCTACAGCGATTACACTGGCTCACTGTGTGTGTGTGTGTGTGTGTGTGTGTGTGTGTCTGCAGTCAGTCAGGACATGAGCTCATAGACAAACAGCAGCAGAAACAACCAGCCTCTATTCCACTAAAAGCCACCACGGCCCCTCTGCAGCGCCGGGCCCCTGACGAAGGTCCGGCAGGAAAACCAGGACCGCTTCAGCCACAGCGTCAGAAACAATTAGCTTACATGTCATCACACAGCTGAGCAGAGCGAGTTGTAGCTTCAGATCGACAGAATCGTGAGCCATGTGACAGATGTTATTAACTGGCATTCAAATTCTCTGAAGTGTCAGATAAAACAGAAGCTGTAGATGATTTTTGTCTTAATTACTCAAAATACAAGGTGATTAAAAATGTCAACCAGTCACCATCCTGCCATATATGAACAAACATCAGATTCATGTTTCTACTCAAAGACAGAAAGAAGTTCATGTAGAACATTTGCTGAATGAACAAGAAGGTCCAAATAATGCAGAATGAGTCAGAGACAGAGTTTCACAGAGTTTATAAAGTGTCTCCAACTCAACAACTCACTAAACTGACACATTTGTTAAGGGAGTCTGGGGACTTTCTCCACGGGGACAAAGAAGTCGCCTATATTGTTCCTGTTTAGTGTCTTTGTAACATGTGACATGTTCAGATCAATAACATGTTTCTTCTTTCATAAATGGAGTGTAAATGGTGAAATCAGTGTAAACAGTGTGTTCAAACAGCTGATCAATGTTGACAGGTAAGACTTTAGCACTTTAGACACAGAAGCAGACAGGCTGGTACAGACATGCTGCCACAAACTGACACTTTTTACAAGGAGACAAACAACTTCAGCT